>CAIGQQ010000641.1:899550-909811 GCA_903798035.1 Danio albolineatus
ATAGATAGATAGATAGATAGATAGATAGATAGATAGATAGATAGATATACATACATAGATAGATAGATATACATAGATAGACAGATAGATAGATATACATAGATGATAGATAGATATAGATAGATAGATAGATAGATAGATAGATAGATAGATAGATAGATACCTGGATGATGGAGGCTTTCAGCGGTGCTTCCGACTGAGTCGAGCTCAGTTTGATGAGCTGTTGTCCAGTGTCAGCAAGAGGATTTCCTTTCAGGACACCAACACCAGGCGCTATGTCATAATCACGCCCCAACAAGAGAAAGCTCCTGATTGGTTAATGCGGCGTAAGTGTCCAGTGAGGTTTTCTCGATCGATTCATGTGAAATGCGTAAAGCGCACTTCAGAACATGTGATTTGTGGGGTAAAACGCTTCATTCGCTTAAATCGTATCATTCGTGCGCCTCATTCATGCATATCGCCGCAGGATGTTTATTCGCATCTTTGCGTTGACTTAACATGTAAATCACTCGCACTTGACGCTTCATCCGCATCTGGTGTGAACGCAGCATAACAGGGATCAAATACAGAAATTGAACAGTCAAATGTAAAATAGCATGGTCATCATTGTACAAATAATTTAAGCAAGTTTAATAATTATTATATTTAATAATATCTTAATAATAAATGTAATCCTGCGACATGATATTGGTGATCATATCGTTCAGCCCTAATGTAAATCATTAAAAAATGTCTTGCTAAACGATGTAAAAGTCTAATGTGTTCATAGCAACATTTGTTTGTTGACTCAAAGGCAGGGGGAACTTTCAGATTTGTTTAGTTGATTTAAATCTAAAGTTTTGTCCTTATTAGGGCTGCGCAATATAGACGAAATAATCATATTGCGATTTATTATTTAATTTTTTATTATTATTATTTTTTTTTTTAAACAAATAATGCGATTGTGATTTTTGGCAACTGTTTTTGGTTTTTCTAAGGCGCTACACACACACATTCTACATGTATTCAGTGCACAAGAAGTTCATAACAAAACATTTCACAATGAAATAACATAATTTTACTACAGTTTTATTTATTAAACTTAATATTCTGTTTAAAACAGACATTAAAAGCTTATAAGGTGTAAATTGACCGAGTGAATGAAGTGTTAACATTCTTATAATGCCTTTTCACAAAAATAGATGTGAGGCAGCAGCACAGTGATCAAACGTACACTAAAAACACATTTGTTTTCAATAATAGCCTGCTGTTTACTTGGAGACGTCTACTGTGGTGCTGTCGTTATATCTCAGCTTCTTCAGTAAGTGTGTAAACTGTGTGTGTTTGTCTGGTAAAGGCTGATCTCGCAGAGGAAGGGATTGTGAAGGAGTAGTTTCTGACAGTAAGACACATTTCCTTCCACTGCTTTCCATTAGTTGTTGTGAGGACAGTAATTTCCGGTCGACGTAACCGTTTACTTGCGGATGCTTCTCCTGCCAATTGCGTTGCCAAGAAACAGACAATTTCAACAAGGATCACAGCTGAGACTGGAGTAAATCCTGAAGGTGGAAAACGCTCAACATACTCAACCCTTTTTATTTAATGGTGAACATTAAAAGTTAATTATAAATAAACATCAATGATTAAGCATTCTTAAGCCTTTTAACAATAGTTTATTAATAGTTTGACCTTTTCGGGCCTGTGACACATTTTTCATGTTCCTTTTAGTTCTCATGTTCAGTGTTTTCTGTTTAAATTTATACTGATTCAATGTTTTTGTTTATTTATATATATATTTTTTTTATTTACCTGGATTTTTTAACAACTTTTTTTAATGGTGAAATTTAAAGTTAGTAATAGAAAGCATGAATAGTTACAATAATTTGTGTTTAATATTTATTTTTAGGGCCTTTTTTGTTTTATTTTATCAAAATTATTTATATCTTTTGTTTATATGGTAACGTTTATAGTAATAGAAAGCATGAGTAATTAAATTAATTACCAACAAGAATTGATTATAAGTTAAACACCTTTTATTTTGATGCCTGTGACATCTTTCCCTATTGTTTTGTTCTGATATTCAGTGTTTTCTGCCTTAAGTTTGACCATAATAGTGCATTAAAATTAAAATACAAAAAGAATCTGGGTAAAGAAACATGAATAATTAAACACATTCATAAGTCTTTCAGCAATCATTTATTTAAAGTGTAACGTATTTTAGGGCCATGTTGTGTTTTTCATATCCTGTTTTGTTCTCATTTATTTAGAGTTAGCAATAAAAAGTGTGTAAAATTAAACACTTATTAATCTTCAACCAATTATTATAATATTTATTTTTAGGGCTTTTGAACATAATTTTCCTCTATTTTTCAAATTCAGTGTTTTTTAAATTTATTTAATTCTTTCTAGATTCCTTTTTCATATATACCTGAATTCATTTGTTTATTTAAATAATTGTTTATAATAATGATAAAATATAGTAAATGTAACAATTGCTTATTATTCTTGGACCTTTATTGTAAAATTTCAAGTTAGTAATAGAAAACATGAGTAATTAAATTCATTATTTATTAACAATAATTGATTAAAAGTTAAACTGCTTTTATTTTTAGTCCCTAGATCATCTTATTGCTTTGTCATGTTCAGAATTTTCTACTTTAAACATAATAATATTTAAAAATATATTTAATTATATTTAATAATATTAAATATAATAAATGAATAGCGGTAAAAATAGAAATCCAGGTAAATAAAAAAATAAAGCATTTAATCAAGAAAACATTAAGTTAGTAAATAAAGCATGAACTATTAAACATTAGTTCAGGGTTCTTACGGTCATGAAAACCAGGAAAAGTGGAATTTTGACATGGTGTTTAACAGGCCTGGGAAAGTTTTGGAAAAACTGAAAAACCCACAAAGTTTTGGAAAAGTCGTGGAAATTAGTTGAACAAATGTCTGTAAACTTAAATATACTGTAGGTTAATTGTCTTTTCTGTCCATGGTCAAACACATGCTCTCACATTATTAGTGCTGTGTGAGCATTATCTGAATACATTTAATACAGATATAACGATTAATTTAAACTAAATGTTGCATGCTTTATGATATGCTGTAATAACTTTGAACATGCATCGTTCTTATTATTTAACATGCATACATAGACATTACATGCAACATTAGGTCATGAACATTAACTTGAAAGTCCTGGAAAAGTCATTGAAACTTCATAGCAAAATTGGTAAGAACCCTGTTAGTTATTCTTCATTAATAATTGATTTGAAGTTAAACTATTGTAAACAATAAAACTATTTTAGGGCCTATGAACATACTCTTCCTCTTTATTCTTTACTCAAATTCTGTTATTTTAATTAAATTCTCTCTAGATTCCTTTTTATATATACCTGAATTAATTAGTTTTTATTTAAATAATTGTTTAGAATTATAATAATTAATTGCTTATTATTCTTTTATGGTAATATTTAAAGTTATTAACAGAAAGCTTGAGTAATTTAAACAAATTCATTATCAACAATTGATTTAAGTTAAACACCTTTTATTTTCTGTCCCTATATCATCTTATTGTTATACTCAGCTTTTTTTGACGTTAAATTTGACCATAATAGTCCATTAAAATTAAAATAGAAGTCTAGATAAATAAGAACGAAGCATTCAATCAAGAAAAAAGTTAGTAAATAAAAAGCATGAACAATTAAACTAATTATTCTTCAACAATTATTAATTAAAAGTTAAACACCTTTTATTGACATCTTTTCCTATTCTGTTTTGTTCCATTATTCAGCTTTTCTCCCTCTAATAGTCCATAAAAATTAAAATAATGAATACATGTAAATAAAAAATAAAAGTATAAGTTGGTAAAGCATGAACAATTAAACAAACACCTTTTATTAGTGGCTCTCATGACATCTTACTCTGTCCTCAAATGCAGTGTTTTCATTTTAACCTGAGACTGGAGTAAATGTGTAGCGTTTCTCCTCCTGAAGGTGGACGAAGCTCCTCAGACTTGCAGATTGTGCACTGAAAGCATCTCATTCAGATAGCTGATTATAGTTTCAGTGGCTGTTGTTGGGCTCTGTTGTGCCGCTGAAGGGTATTAAGTTCTGTTCTCTTCCTGCGCAGCACAGACGAAGCCCTTTCAATGCTGCTTTCGGCCCCTCGCTGGGCCCCCGCACTGCTGGCAGCAGGAGAGCGATCCTTCCGGAAGGGTGGATGGCTTTTCTGCGAGTGTGTGTGTGTGTGTGTGTGTGCGCCAGTGTGTGTGTCTATTCTTTTAAGAGGGAAAAGAAAAACAGGAAAGGAGGTCGGCGGAGGGAAAGGGCCTTTTGTAAGCAGCGATCTGAGCTAATGTAGAGTTGTGAGAGCAACTGGAACAAAACTGTCTTTGAAACAATGCAGATTACAGGCTAAACGAATGCTTGAACGCTAGCAGTGTTGACTAGCGATGGGAGAAACCAAGCTTTTCAATGCAGCTCAACCAATGTCGACAATTATTTGAAAGTTCTGTTTTGAAGCGTTGGAAACAGCACATGCTAAGGACACCTGCTGGTCACAACTGTGTAAATGCAACTAAATAAACAACACAAATATATGTTCTATATATATAAAATAGCATAATTCCAAATTTAAATTCAAAGTATTACCTTTAAATGCACTTAGCATGTCATCTAATATAAATAATTAAATATTAAGGGTCTACGTAATGTGTGGGATCTGCTAAACAGGCTAACAAGAGGTTATTAATGCTGTCAAACTGTAAATCACATCCAAAATAAAAGTTTATATTTATTAAATGTATGTATCTCAGATGTAGAGCATCAAATAATAACTTGACTTCTAGTTGATCATTTGGAAAAGTGGCCGATATTTCAGATCAATCTTCTGTTGATCTGCATCCCAATCATCACCAACACTGCAGAAGACCTACTGGAACCTGCATAGACTGAGATTCTCACAGAAATCAGTCAAGTTTGGTGAAGGAGACATCATGGTTTGGGGTTACATTCAGTATGGGGGCGTGCGAGAGATCTGCAGCATCAACAGCCTGAGGTATCAAGACATCTGTGCTGCCCATTACATTACAAACCACAGGAGAGGGCAGATTCTCCAGCAGGATAGCGCTCCTTCTCATACTTCAGCCTCCACATCAAAGCTCCTGAAAGCAGAGAAGGTCAAGCTGCTCCAGGATTGGCCAGCCCAGTCACCAGACATGAACATTATTGAGTAAGATGAAGGAGGAGGCGTTGAAGATGAACCCAAAGACTCTTGATGAACTCTGGGAGTCTTCACTCTTTCTCTGCCGTTCCAGATGACTTTATTAATGCGTTATTGGAGTCAGAGATGTGTGGATGCAGTCCTCCTCCAAGCTCATGGGAGTCACACACCATATTCATTCTGTCTCCACTGCAGCAGGACTTTATACTCTATACTGGACATTATTGAAGGTTCAGTGACGAGACTTTAGTCTAAGCGAAGTCAGACCGCACTGTCCTCATTACATCAGTCAACATCAACACATGATCATATTTACTGTGGTGAAATCAGTGTAATCTAGAGGCCTTTCATACAAGCCACTGCTGAGGCCAGATCATCAACTAGAAGTCCAGTTATTATCTGCTGTTCCTAAAACTTGCATAGGTGATGAGACATCTGTCAGGTAGTGTCTATAGGGTTAATAAACAGTATATCTGAAAATGTTACTAGTTCTAAAACCCTGAAACCGGTTATCGTCCCATGCCTACTCACTACAATCCCTCCTTTGTTTCTCTTCCAGAGGAAAGCCTGCCAACGGGGACTACCGCAAGGACCCCCGGGAGCGCAGCCGCAGCCCCATCGAGCGCATGGCGGCCCCCAGCATGAGTCTGGTCGGTGGGCATCATCTCTACATGCCCAGCCTGGCCCTGGACCAGCCGCTCGCACTGACCAAAAACATGGACTCCAGCCGCAACGTGGGCATCTCTCCTACTGCCAGCCCTGTGGAGCGCCAGCAGGTACAGACACACACCTCCGCGGTCACTTACATTCAAAAGCTCCTTTCAGGCCTATAATAAGGGTGGATGACGTAATCTTCAGTAGCTTCGAGTTTAGGGTCTGCTTTCTTTATTAATCGGGGATCTTCACTGCCTGACTGATATACGATATAAAGAGGGTCTCAGATGTACAAGAAGCACTGCATTAATTTAGATTGTCCAGCATCATGTCTTTAAAATATGAGCATTTATATAACTCCAGTATTTTCAGTGAGTTTCTGCACTCGCTGCTGGTCCTGACGGCGCTCGTGTTTAAACAGATTCTCATCTCGTTTTGAACAACTAAATGAATGCTTGAGTCTAATTAACTCCGATTTTAATCACTTTACAACATCCATGCTGTGAAAGAAACCATATAACATTGAAATTAGTCACATTAGCTGTTTATTCGTCAGGGATAAAACACTTGCTGTGCAAATACACTTGTGTTTTGAAACGGGGGTCTCGAATTTTAGGAGATCTCTTTACAGGAGAGCGACTCTTTTCAAAGCAGCCTGTGATTAGACATGTGCTCGCTATATTGTATTCTTGGATAAAACTTAAGACTTTTATATCAGTGGTTCTCAACCACCGGGCCGAGGTACCAGTCTGTGGATCAATTTGTAGCAAGACACAAGAAATCATTGATTATCTCTGTTTTATTTATTATCTGAGTCTGAACTGTCTTTTATTTTGTAAAATGAGCGTAATCTCTTCGTTACATCACTTGACACCCAAATTTAACCCACAAGCAGCAAAATGAGTAAGAAACTGTGGGCCTTTTTCCCCATAGCAAAGAAACTTTCTATAAAAGGACCTACGAACTGCCAATGAATGGATCCGCAACCCATCTGTCAACAGATCAGGTGAATCCAGCCAAGATCAACTGCTGGAGATCCCAAATGACAGCGACCTTTTAGTGGCCGTTCACATATCGTGTCTTGCTTAAAGTTTGCACTAATTTGTTGTGTGGCCTTGCAGACCAAACACACCCAAATGAATGAATCCGGTGAGCGCACTGTGAGTCACGTGACAAGAATTGACGGATCAGCTTCAGCTTGTATGGAATATACACATTTCGGTAGACTAAATACCTCAGACAAACACTGAACGCCCAAACACAGCAGTGCTTTGTCCTTTTCTTCATAAATAAAAGTTGTATCAGAGTGACAGCAGTGTTTTGTCAGCTCGTCTTCCTCTGAGAAAACGGTTGATTGTCGACTAGCAACCCCCCCATCCTGGTCTGCAGTAAAGTTGTCAAGCGTTGACCGGTCTGTGGTGATCAGAAGGTTGATGAGCACTGTTTATATATGTTATCTTGTGTATTATTGATTGTTGTTGACGACTTTATATTGTTAACATTTTTATAGTCATAGAAAAGTGATGTTTATTAAATGCCATGACATAGCTGAAGAAGCTCTCTCCTGTATTCTTAGATGGCTTATATCTATGAAACAGAACGTGGGGAAAATATAGAATTAATTTACCTGGAAGGCTAATGATTCTGACTGTGTGTGTGTGTGTGTGTGTGTGTATGCATGTTCAGAACCGGCCCTCTGTGATCACCTGTGCTCCAGCGAACAACCGTAACTGTAACCTCAGCCACTGCACCGGCTCCCACAACGGCTGCTCCCCCGGCCTGAGCGCCAGCTACAGGAGAGCCTCCAACTGTGAGTACAGCAGGAATACTGACCCACAAAACACATCACACACTCACTCCATCATCACTGAACATCTCTGTTGATCTTCTCTAATACCGACTCAACATTGCAGATCCTCTGATGTCAGTGGGCATGGGATGATGATGATGATAACCGGTTTTAAGGCTTCTCTGGGGTTTGGAAAAGTCATGGTTTTAAAACTGCACAAATGTTCTGTTTTATCATCCCTGTTGATCAGGGTTGGAGTTGAACTCTATGGGAAGGTAGATCTCCAGGAACAGGGTTGAGCACCCCTGGTTTAGTTCCAGCCCTGCTTTAACACACTTACCTGTAGGTTTCAAACAAACTAAAGTATGAATTATTTGTTGTCACAGGGTGTCTGTGTGGTCTTAAAAACTCTTAGATTTCTAAAAAAAAAAAAAAAAAAATTTAGGCCTTATTTTCACTGAGGTAAAAACATAGGTGTACTGAAATAGGTGTTAAATCATTTTAAACGGGTCTTAATTTGTCTTATTTCCAAGTAAAGCAACCCAATCAGGCTGATGCTCAATCACCAATGACACCAGGAAAATGTTAGAAACTGTCTCATGTGTTAGCGCTAAAGGTCTTATTTAATTTATGTATTCATTTGTTTGTTGATTTTTAATAGTATATTTATTATTGAAATGTCCATGCTATAAAAATAGCCCAGTTACTAACATGGCATTAAATAAAGAATACATTTATATTACATTTAAGTTTATATTGCTCAGAGATCCGATTCACAACAGCGTTTACTCTTTTTACAGCAAAATCTCCACATTATTGCCTAATCAGGGAGCGGAAACTGAAGCAACACATCCCTGTACATGAGAAAGAAGTCTTATTGTTTATCCCTGTAGAAGTCTAATGTTTAATTCATAGTGGTCTTAAGTGTGTTAAAGTTTGATTTGAAGAGACCTGCAGGAGCCCTGAGTTGAAGTCTTAACACAACACCATCCTTTAAGTAATGTACCATGAATACGTATTTCTGTCTGAGGTTATCACACCGTCAGGATCTTCTCTCAGCCCTGTCTAGATGTGACTAATATGCATACACACACTTTAATATTGATGCTGAAGCAGATTATTTAGCTTTATATGTGCTTCATGCCACTGACTGGAAGCTAAATTCAGTTCAGTGTCAGCGTAATCCCCCCTCAGACCCCCTAGTGTTGTGTGTAGTGTCTGTTTCAGCATCCTGCATCTCCACTATAGCCGTGTTTATCGTGTTTCATCTCTCTCTCTCTCTGTGTCTCAGCGAACACCGCCTGTGACCCCGTGATCGAGGAGCATTTCCGCCGCAGTCTGGGCAAGAACTACAAGGAGCCGGAGCCCGTCACAAACTCAGTGTCCATCACCGGCTCAGTGGACGACCACTTCGCCAAGGCTCTGGGGGAAACATGGCTGCAGATCAAGGCTAAAGGCGGCTCCAGCTCCCCGGACGCATCTCCAAACACACACATGGTGAACCACAATCACTCCCCGTCCCTGGTGTCTTGAAAACAGGACCACACACACACAAACACACACACACACGCATGATTAGCAGCCGCTGACCTATCGCTAATGTACATACCACCAGGACGAGCTCCTTAACTCTCCAAATCTGCTTATTTTACTGCTTTTCTAAGTATGCTAGTGTACTTTTTTAGCGTGGCTGTTGCATTATGGGACGCCCATATCGTCAGCTTTTGTTTTGTTTCGGTTCTTGAGATTTTAAAGAAATCAGCCAGATATGATCTAACCATCTGCCTCAGATACCAAAGAGACCGCTGATGCAAACCTTTTTTACCCACAAGCCATTGCAAGCCGTTCTGTCTGTGGCGTGCGCTCTCTCTCTATCTCCCTGACTCTGTGTGTATACTTGAAGACGAACAAAAACAGATGAGCGAACGCGGAGGGCCTGGACTGATTTTGCACTATGGATGGATGGAGGTCGTGTCAGTTTAGTGTCACACACACACACACACACACACACACACACTCATGTTAGATGTTCAGAAATGGCTCACGCAGACATTAAGCGCTCATGTTAACGGGAGAAAGCGGATTCTATCTGGCGTTTCTCTCTGCGGTGCTGGACTGCGGCAGACGTGGGCATTGGCGTCGGGTGGTGTTTCAGTAGCGTAGCTGGTTTAAGGGGAGCTAGTGCTCTTATAAGTGCATGTTTTGACAATAGCTGGTATCTATTATCGTTTAGACATTTCAATGGTAATCCTTTTCCTTCTGTCTGTATTGAGATTTGTCTTTATTTTTGTCAGTAACAGTCCTAGATGAACCTACTGCTGGTCCAGTTGTACTCCGTATTATTATCTGCTCGTCATGACAGAGAGATCCGCCTCGGGACAGGCCGTCTATATATGAGCGCTGGGCTTCTGTAGTGTTGATGATGAGTGCTGCAGGACGCAAGACTGCAGCGCTGCGAGCGTGTGTGTGTGTGTGTGTGTGTGAGTGTGCATGCGCATCCTTGCTCATGTGAGAGTGTGTTCGCTTCTGTGTGAGTGCATGCATTCATGGTGTGTGTGTGTGTGTGTGTGTGTGCATCGGTGTTTATGCATTCATTCATGGTGTGTGTGT
>CAIGQQ010000641.1:970070-980745 GCA_903798035.1 Danio albolineatus
CTGCGCATTATTCACACACTAGATGAAGACACACAGTCAGAAACACACAAAGCTGACAGAAACAGCTGATGGAGCATACACTAACCTGCGCATTATTCAGACACTAGATGGAGACACACAGTCAGAAACACAAAGCTGACAGAAACAGCTGAGCTGTAACCTGACCATTATTCAGATATTATATGGCGCCAAAGCAGTGAAAAATAGTCAAAAAGCATTGCATGACATATTCACAGATACATGAGCGTGGATTTAAGTATACGGATGAATGTATTGTTCCCGGATCAGAACCAATCAGAATTGAGTATTCCAGTGATCAGTGATCAATAATCTGCATTATGTACAACACTCAATTTAGCATATTCAACGCTGTGTTAAAAGCCTTTCTGCATCTCAATCCCACACATACGTAATTAAGGCGTCCACCGGTCGCTCGTCAACTATATTATTGTACATAGCTTTCAGTTCTTTACAACCTAACGCCATGTAGAGGAATGTTCTTTTGCGGAGGAGATCCTCTGCTGTGCTGGAAACATAATGGAGCACAATTATCTGAGGAAGAAAAGCACAGTGGCACTGACAAATGTGGCTTTTCCCATGCATGAAACATTATGCTCCTCCATCAGGGGCTAAATAACCCGTTGTTTATCTGCCCGAGAAACAGAATAGATTTCCAGGAAGCTCTCGTTGGTGTATGGCACATGGTATATGTTCCATGAAATCTGGCCTCAAGAGCTCCTGACATATTTTGTGAATTTCAATTAGTTGTGGTTGTTGTGAAGGCAGGCATTTGTACCTTGCTTGGCACCGCTCAAATAGAGGAAAGAGACCATTTTAATCATGAACCAGATCCAGTGAACGACCGCTTTGTACTCGTTGGATAATATCTGTTCATATTCATTTATTCATTCATTCATTTTCTTTTCAGCTTAGTCCTTTTATTGATCCAGGGTCGCCACAGCAGAATGAACCGCCAACTATTCAAGCATATGTTTTACACAGCGGATGCCCTTCTAGCTGCAACCCATCAATGGGAAACACTCATACACACTCATTCACACACATATACCCAATGGACAATAAAGTGGAGGAACTATGACGTCAGCTTGTAGGCCAGTCGGCTGCTAGCATAAAACTGGTTCCCTGGATAAAATCCCCATAGGATTTTCCCATAGGCTTTTCGAAGATTGCAGATATTAAGCTCTGTGTTCAAACACTGTTCAGTACACTTACACGTGTTGTCCAGCTGGATAATCCTCACACCAAAATACAACTTTTAGCACTTTCTGATGTTAAATGTAAACGCAAGAACTGAAAAGCTAACATTAGGCTATTAACGGACTAAAGAGCATTCGGGTCGCTCGCCTTTGACGTCAGCACCACCCTGCTACGGACAACTCTTCAAGCTTATTTTTAGAATTTAGAATATTTTTATGGTCCATCACAAAGGTTTAATCTCTCAGTTTATTATAATATAATCCATGTTATATATTATAAACAAATAAATATGCAAAGACACATACGTGCCTTTTGGATAGTTTTTACGTGGGAAATTAATTTGTTTTGCTTTACGGTTGCTGTAAAAGGTTTAAAACTGTATGTATAAGTGTGCCTACATAGTATTACCATCAGACATATTTAAATAAGTGTATCGCTCGAGTGCATACACGCCGCTTACCTTAGTAATACACGACAGAAATGAGGCGTGAGGGACAAGTCTATTAAATGCCTGTAAGTTCCATCATGGATAGAGAACCACATTTAATATTCTTTTTTTTGTCAAAGTTAAATGTTAAATGTTAAATGTGTTCAGATGAAGAAAAAAAACCTTTGATCATGCTAAAATAACAGTGAAAATGTATGTATTTTCACACATTTATTCACACGTCTGCACTACTGAGAGCAGGACAGAGACAGATTGCACTGGTAGAAGTATCCCCATAATATCCTTTAATTAAAATAAATTAAAATCTGTCACGACGGTCTCTGCAAGTGAAGGCATTATCTACACACAATGAGTTCACAACTGGGAAAATACTACAAACTATAAAATACTCTTCATGAAAATACTTAAATAACAGACAAATCCTAATGCTCAATGCAAGCGGGCTGCGTTCCAGGCCAGCTCAGCTCGATGACGTATAACAGGGATCACCAATCTTGGTCCTGGAGGTCCGGTGTCCCTGCAGGGTTTAGCTCCAACTTGTCTCAAAAAAACCTGCCTGGATGTTTCAGGTATACCTAGTGAGAGCTTGATTAGCTTGTTCAGGTGTGTTTGATTAGGGTTTGAGCCAAAATCCGCAGGACACCGGCCCTCCAGGAACAAGTTTGGTGATCCCTGACGTATAATGTCTCCGACACCACCTGAAGTCCCATTTAGCAACTTGATAGCATTCGTCTTTTTTAAGAAGAATAACCTATTTAATAAATCAAGAGTGTGGTGTAACTGATGCGTTTTATGTCGTAGAGTAAAACGTGAAAGTATCTTAAGGTTTGTTGCTAACACAAACTCATTTAAGCAATTTAACTGAAATCCCATTGAAAAAACCAATTGACTTTTGGACGAGGGAACTGGAACTGCTAAAATGCTAACTCGCTTCCGGGTTTTTGTATACAAATTGGTGTCATAGTTCCTCCACTCTATTTGGCCTACCCTATTCCCCTATACCACATGTGTTTGGACTGTGGGGGAAACCCACACCAACACGGGGAGAACATGCAAACTCAGAAACACCAACTGACCCAGCCGAGACTCGAACCAGCGACCTTCTTGCTGTGAGGCAAGTATATATATATGGATATACCTGTATATGATGCATATATACATATACGTATATACATATACAGTATATATTCATACATATATGTTCCCCCACAGTCCAAACACATAGGGGAACATAGGGGAATTGTGTAAGCTAAATTGTCCGTAGTGTATGTGTGCGATTGAGTGTGTATGGGTGTTTCCCAGTGATGGGTTGCAGCTCGAAGGTCATCCGGTGCATAAAACATATGCTGGGGGTTCATTCCGCTGTGGCGACCCCTGATTAATAAAGGGACTAAAAGAAAATGAATGAATAAATAAATAAATAATTTTTCTGTCCATCAGTTGTCTTCCTGTAGCACACAGGGTATTTTTGTGATGTATATAATGCAAGCGTGCACAGCCAGACTGAGCACCGGCAGTAATTTATTTGACCGTTTCCTTGCTCTTCTTTGCAGATTGAGCTGTCAGTTCTGATGAACACCCATATTGTGCTGACAGCCGTGTGTCAGCTGCAGACCTCACACACACAGACACACTGAAACATCCCAAATTACCATAAGAAACCCCCAAAATACCCTCTTCTTACTGCGTCATTGAAAACTGAATGTTACAGCCTTTAGGACTAATGTTGGCATGAGCAAGGTCCAACAGTACAGCGTTAGGCTTGTTTTGGGTCAATAGTATGACAAAAACTAATGTTCTCTGGCTTTGTGATCTGGATGAAATAAAATGCAAGATGCACACTGCATAAAAAGCTATTCATACTTTGAGTTTATGTCTTGTTTTTAGTCCAAATATATATATAAGAGTAAATAAGAATAAAACATGCACAAAATAAAGTCATGTTTTCAGAAATAATGAGTCAAAATTTAGCGAGTTTTTCATTAAAACAAGCTATTTAATCTGCCAATGGGGGAAGTAAAATAATGTTATGTCAAAGCGAAAACGAGATTTTTTTTCTGAACCGATTGACAGATTATTTCGCTTATTTAAAGGTGCTGTATGTGTTTTCGACTCGTCTAAAGCATAAAAACACCATCATATGTTTGCAGATATTCAGAAACATGCTCAGTGGACATACTTGTTTATCTGAAAAACAATGCTGGAGTCAGATATTCTGCTGTGTTTTCCGTGCTGGAATGGTCTTTGTTTTGGTCTTTTTAACCCGCCCACTGCCAGTTTAGCCAATTATACTTCAGCACCCCGGGTTGCATTGTTGGAAAACTGTGTATTTCATTCATTCATTCATTCATTCATTCAGAAAGGCTCTGAAAGCATGCGTTCGTGATCGAAATGCGACCTCCGGTGGACAGTAGCAGACTTTGAAATTCCACATGAGGTTATCAATCAGCAAATGATATAAATATCACGAGCGTAAACAGTAGGTGAGCAGATTACATTATAACCCCGTGTCCTAATAGCACGCTATATGACGAGAAACTCAGTGATGAGCAATTTGGCTGTTTAGACCAGACGAAACACGACAGAAATGTAAACACAGCCATTCAGAAGCACAGAATTGTGCACTCACTGCACTCCAGCGCAATGATAAGATTTACAATTGAATGAATACATATTAAACCCATTTAACATAATTAAATATTTTGATGCTAAATCACTGATATGTGTTTAGTGTTTAGTTTAATTTTATTTTCCAGATCTGAGGTGAACTATCCGCAGCTGCTTTCAGTATATAGCAATAAATGTCATGTAAAATGGCATTCAAACACTCATTATGAGCATTTTACAGTGAATAAAGCACATGAGGTGTACCTGAGAATATTTCTTCAATCGGGTGTCGCTGCTTAAATTTAGAGCGTGGTTAAAATCACTCGCTCCTGTTCTCAATCTGACAACCTGCGCTCGTGTTTGTTTTGATCCAGGAGTGCAATACCTAAATCAACCACTGGGTGTCAAACTTACACACTGCACCATTTAAAGGAAATACGCACTTAATTTTGACTTATTATTTCTGACAGCAAGACTAAATTTTTGGTAAGAGTTTTTTGTCTTGATTGTAGTGCAGATATCTTAATTTTGGTTTATTTCCGAAAATATATATTTTTGCTCATGTAGAAAATACTTCTTGATTTGAAAATTTTTGTATATATTTTCACAAGAAATAAAACAAAAAAGTAAAAAAGCCTTTTTTGCAGTAAATGCAATAAATGTAATGTAAAATGACATTCAAACTGACATAGAGAGCATTTAATGCTGAAAAAAACCACATAATCAGTACTTGAAGTGATCATTGTCATAGTGGTTTATGCTGTTGTTCAGTCGTAGTGTTGCAAAATTAGTAAAAATACATTCATGATCACCTGGCAGAACATTCAAGCTGTGCTTTAAGAATTGAAACTAAAGAAAGTTCTGCACACAATAACAAAACGAGCCCACATTTTCTCATCTCTTATTTTTCGAACAGCACAGAACTACTTGTCCCTGCTTCGAGTGGTGCTTTAGTAATGACCTTATTCATCAACTTCAATGCATCGAGATTTGCTGTTCGGAGAAAAACAACTATTTCTGGCCAGTGTATTGACTGAGGGTTAAACGCATTTTACCCTTAGCAGAAATAAATGTGGTGATGCCTATATGCTGCTGCAACCCTTTATATTTTTGAAAAGCATCAGAGGATCATAAAAACAAGGATCAGATCTAGTTGAAGAGATAGAGAATGGTTCATTTTGTATAGACCATTGCAATGTCTTAATATAATTGGCCCATGAAATTTTCCTGCTTGTTGTCAAAAAAAGCAAACAGACCTGGCCCAGATGTGCCCTCATTATGGCACTGCTGGCATGTTGCTGGCTCTGGCATGCATAAATGTCAGCCGAATGCGGGCCATGCATGGCATTGATGGCACTGCATGCATGACGGCACACTACATTTGGGCCAGTTGTGGATAGAAGGTGCGTGGCCCACATCAGTGTGGCGATTGTTCACATTGTTTAGGTAACATTAGACTGGATTTTGGCTCAGTTTTTGGAGTTTCTGGTTCAAGTATAAACTTATAGCTGAGAATCAGTACTAACAATAAACCTGTTTTGGCCCAGCTCAGGACCAGTTAAGGGTGATAAATTGGCTGAGAAACTTCCCACATAGCAAATGTTTTCTGGCCCAGCTCCAGGCCACACAATATATTTTCCCTCGTTCCAAGTACCGCAAAGAATGACAGTCCTGAAGTGGCCCATAACTGGATTAAAGACAAGGGCCACACATGGGCCATAACCGGTCTGAATATTAGCCAATTTTTTACCCTTAACTGGCCCTGAACTGGGCCAAAAACATTTGCTATGTGGGCTGTCATAGGATTATTTATCAATATTTGGACTTTTATGGATTCCCGAAAGCTATGGAAATTAAAAATGTGAAACAGGAAATACGTCAGGACCATTGTTATTGTTTACATCCCTCAAAATGGTCTATAGAAATGTGTATTTATTCATTCATTTATTTAACTTCGGCTTAGTTTCTTATATATCCAGTGTCGCCACAGCGGAATGAACTGCCAACTATACTTGCATATGTTTTACGCAGCGAATGCCCTTCCAGCCACAACCCAGTACTGGGAAACACTCAAGCACACTCATTCACACCCACACACTCATACGCTACAGACAACACTGCTTATTCAATTCCCCTTTAGCGCATGTGTTTGGACTGTGGGGGAAACCGGAGCACTCCACACCAACACGGGGAGAACATGCAAACTCCACACAGAAACACCAACTGACCCAGCCGGGAATCAAACCAGCAACCTTCTTGCTATGAGGCGACAGTGCTAACCACCATGTCATCCAATCATCTCAACTTACATTAGTCAACTTACAGAAAAATATGATGTTAAATCACTGTATATAACTTGAATAATTTATTAAAATAACTGACCCAGCCGAGGCTCGAACCAGCGACCTTTTTGCTGTGAGGCGATCGTGATACCCACTATGCCACCGTGGCGCCCCCGAATGTATTATACACCCAATATTTACTCAACACTGATTTTTGTTTAAAAACCCAACTTGTGTTGTACATTTAACACTGTATCGACACTTTTACTGTGCTATTTTCCTTCAACATGCAGTTGCTGCTTTACACAATTATTTGTACTTGTCTATGGTGAAGGTCCCTGGTTCGAGTCCCTGCTGGGTCAGTTGGTGTTTCTGTGAATAACATTTGTCAGTTCATCAGTTCCCCTATAGCACATGTGTTTGGACTGTGGGGGAAACCGGAGCACCCGGAGGAAACCCACACCAACACGGGGAGAACATGCAGACTCCACACAGAAATGCCAACTGGCATAGTCAGGACTCGAACCAGCGACCTTCTTGCCGTGAGGCGACACTGCTAAACACTAAGCCACCGTGTCACCCTCCTTTTCCTATTGACAATATTATTTTGCTTGTTTTAAGGAAAACCTTACTTAATTTTAGCATATTATTTCTTAAAGAAGACAATATGTTTTGCTTGTCAAGAAAATTATTCTTGATTCAATATTTTTTTAGACATCAGGACTAGAAACGAGACAAAACGTAGACATTTTTTGCAGCGTACCCTTGTATGCTCCACCAATGATCGGGTCAAAGTCAAGGAGACAAGAAGCACTTTGCAAAAAAACGAATGAAAGGAAGTGAAATCTCCCACTGTACAAACTGGAGTGTCAATAGATTTTTTTTCGGCTCTTTGATTGTAGATAATTACCTCAGTGATTTGTGAGTGGGCAGCAGGGGCCGACTGAAGGGTTATTACCACCTCCTGCCTCATACTGAACAAAGAAACCATGAGGAGAGACAAGCTGAAAGCAGGAGTGATGAGAAATCATTTACAATCAGACGATGAGCCCGACCAGACCTTCAATAACATCATCCCGCTCTACAGTCTCAGGTCGATGGCTGGTCTCGGATCATTGATAATGATATGCAGCTGTCAAAGATTAATCGATCTCACGTTCTGCTTCAATATGGCATTAAAGTCTATCGAAAATGAGCATTCTGTCATTGACTGCGTTTAAATGCACATCAGTGATCCAGTTATTTACATTAATATAACCAACGATGAGCATTCTGTCATTGACTGTGTTTAAATGGACATCAGTGATCCAGTTATTTACATTAATACTGTATAACCAATGATGAGCATTCTGTCATTGACTGTGTTTAAATGAACATCGGTGATCCAGTTATTTACATTAATATAACCAATGATGAGCATTCTGCCATTGACTAGGTCTATGTTCAAATGGGCATCAGTGATCCAGTTATTTAGCCTAATATTAACGATAATGAACATTCTGTAATTGACTGTATGTTTAAATGGACATCGTTTGGACGTTGTTTACCTTAATATTAATGAGAATGCACTTTTTTTATTGATTGTTTAAATGGACATCAGTAATCAACTTATTTACCTTATTTTAATGAAAAAATTTTAATTCTGGCATTGGCTATGTTTAAATGGACATCAGTAATCTATTTATTTAGCTTAATATTAACAATAACGAGAATTCTGTCATTTAAATGGACATCAGTGATCCAATTGTTTACACTGTAAACAAAATGAATTGTGGATGGATTTAATGGATTTGAGTTTGGGCAACATAAAGGAATTAAGTTAACTTGTTCCTTTTTTTTATTTTAAGTGGATTGAACATAAAACAATTAAGTCGCCCCAACCCAAGAATTGTGTTTCAGCTCATTTTAAATAAGATGTCTGAGCAAACAGCAGACCTCATTTTTGAGTGTACCTTAATAAAACTGAGCATCAGTAAATCAAATTATTTACCTTAATGTAACTGAACATCCAAAGCTATGTAATTTGTACAATCTCAAGCAATTAAGTATGATTCGCTCATCCTCCCAGTGAAGGTTGGGTATAAGGGCAGGGTTGGGTGCCATGCCTCCTTTTAAAAATAGCTTTATATTAGCATATATTTTCATAAAACCTCACTCTATATGACTAAACTGACAAAACATAAAATATTTCCAAGTGAGATCAGGCTGGAACGTCCGGATTATGTCTGTAACCCACGTTAACCGAATAGGGAACGGAGACGTGTGTTTGGTACAGTCTCCCAATGTCTGTACCAGAAAAACGTTGGAGTTCCCATATGAATGGGAACGTCCTGGTTACGTCCGTAACCCACATTCCCCGAATAGGGAACGGAGACGTGTGTTAAACTGCAAATAAACACAAATTCAAGAGTTCACACTCAGCTAAGGATTGATTATAAAGCGTGTTCAGCATGCTGTCCTGGGAGAGAGCCTGGGAGAGAGCCCGGGGCTCCCTCCCGTTTGCAGGGCGAGAGGGGAGTTTGAGTTCAGGTAGATCTGGAGAACTGCCCTGCTGTAGTAGCTGTGAACAGATAGTGATCGCTCTTCAGAGATAACTACTTACTAGGAGCATGTCTTTGGAGCCAATTTGGATTAGTCAATTAAATTAAGCTGCATGTTTTTGGACCGTGGGAGGAAACCGGGAAACCCGGGGGAAACCCACATGAGCTTGGGGAGAACGTGTAAACTCCACACAGAAACGTCACCTGGCTTGGTAAGTACTGGAACCAGTGACGTTCTTGCTGTGAGGCAACAGTGCTAACCACTGGGCCACCGTGCCACCCATCTAGGAAAGGAGGAGGAGTAGGGGTGGAAGGGGGGATTCTTCAGATGAAGATGGCTGTGATATGGAGCTTAGGATATTTATAGCGGCTTAGGAATCGTCTGATTGGTGAATCATGAATTGAATAATGCAGCACCGGCTGTGATCAATCATAAGCACATGATCCTCTCCAAATTAGTTTATAAATGAACTTCACATATAGAGAAACTGATCATTAACAGATGACAGGTTTACAGTGTGCATATCATTATGCATTGCACAGAAGAAATAAAAGTCATGCATGTTTGGAATGAAATCTCTGCAGTGGATTTCGTGAGCGTGCATGAATTATTTCAGAATTAAAAACTCTTGCATGAACTAATCCTTCAATAATTCTCAGTCGTCACTCATCTACACTGGCTATGAGAAGCCTGACATTTCAGATAAACTAGTTTCTGCTGCAGGATTAAATGTCATTTGTGTTGTGTAGCCTCATGTGACGTCTCTCCTTGTGTGTGTGTGTGTGTTCTGGATGGATGATGTAAGATCTAAAGAGCCATTTGTAGCGCACACAGTCTTGCTTTATTCCTCCCCCACTCTTTTAGACATGCTAAGTTGCTCTGCCTCCAGGCTAACTGTGTCTGCTAGCACTTAATATCCTCTCCGCAAAAGAATATAAAAAAAGAGAGCCCCATTTTCACCAAGGTTAACACAAGCTCTCGAACACCACCAGTGCAATGCTCTACTCTTGTACTGTTGCACATGCAGTTGGGCAATTCATTGGAAGATTACTGGGAAACAAAAAGGCAGCTGGTTTTGGCATGAATTCAGTGTGATCTGGCGTCCGCAGTTAACCAATGAGAGAAAAGCGCTCTGGAGCTGAAAACGCAACAATGAGAGGCTTAGATTGACAGGCTGATTACAATCACAGGCTGGGGGGAAAGCCGTCTGCATCTGCAGAGCCCTGATAATTTGCTACCAGTTTGAAGAACAATTATGCCGGATTCACTTATGCTGCTGGGTCAGGAGAGTACGCACTGATTTACTGTCTATTTATTTATTTAGTGCTTGTAACGCATCTTTATGAGGGAAATGTAAATAGATTTTTATATTTTATTTATATAATTTGTGTCTACTTAAATGAAAGAAAAAAAAAAAAAAAATATATATATATATATATATATATATATATATATCCACACTTACTAGTACCGGGACCCTTTTGCCTTAATCCTCTCTGGCAGAGATTCAACAAGCTACTGGAAATATACTGGAGATTTTGCTCCATATTGTCATGATAGCATCACGCAGTTGCTGCAG
>CAIGQQ010000641.1:992231-1002524 GCA_903798035.1 Danio albolineatus
CCTAAAACCAACCGATAGTGTTTTCACAAGCACCGATTGACCCGCCCACCCCTTTCCTAAATCCAACAGATAGTGTTTTCAAAAGCACAGATTGACCCGCCCACCCCCTTCCTTAAACCCAACCCACAGTGTTTTCAAATGCACCGTTTGACCCGCCCACCCCCTTCCAACCCAACCGACAGTGTTTTCACAAGCACCGATTGACTTTAATAGCTTTCTGGAACCATTCTTGACCAGTTTCAACCCCTGTTATTGCTGTAAACTCTCCTCCACGTCACAAGTCTGCTGACGTATTCAGCAGGCCACTAGACAAACTGGTGACAGTGGGAAAGCCATCCATACATAACAAAATGGTCAGCTGGTTAGTGAGAAAAGCAGCCATATGTAATTCTGGCTACATAATTCACAATCTCCAGAAATATATATGGGGCTACGCTTTCTGAATGAGCCTGTGTTGATGATTTTGCTTGTTTTTAGGAAAAATTCTCTTACTATTGACTTGAATATTGAAAACAAAAGACAATTGTCTAGAAAAAGCTTCTTTATTTTATTTTTTATATATATATTTGCAGTAGAAACAAGACAAAACCTCTTAAGAAGATTATTCCTCGCAGTATACGTTCATTTTAGCAGTTTAGCCTCCACATCAGCATGTAAAGTGCTGTAGGTGGTTTGCATTTAATATCACTGTCAGCCAAAGTAATTATTGATTTAATAATCTCTAAAATTGATTTGGATGCAGTTTCTGTATTCATATTTTGTGCTTGCGATCTCCTTCAGCAAGAGAATTTATGATGAATGTGAAAGCTGCATTTTCCGCTCCGACTATGAGCTGCTTATATATTAGCTGACTAATGTAGCATGCCCAGGCTCACGGTATGTGTGTGTGTGGCGATGGAACTGAATGGTAGGAGGCAAATGGAGACGCCATCACTCAGTCTCACATGTGATTAGACAGGCTTTTCTCTCTCTTTCAGCCTCAGGGAGAAACTTGTAGTGTTTTGACTCGTTATCAGAAGTGTAAGAGCAAACCATCAGCCTATTATGAACTCCTCTATGCTGTTAATCCGCATTTAAAGATATGCACACACTCAAAAAAATGGCTCAGCTGGGGTCAAATTCTGCTCATTAATGTCATGTGGAACTTTATTGCTGTACGTCTGAACCCAACAGGGGACACACACGAGCGTTTGAGATCTGAATGCACTGTAAAAATATACATAAATGAGCAGTTTTTCATATTTAGTGATTGACGTTTTTATTTTTCCCCATTTATTTCTGCTTCTGAATTGCATTGTAGGATTGTGATCTTTCTTCACAACAACTTTTAACCCTGAAAAGTTAGGAAAAGGTGTATTTTCTGCACATGTGTAATAGTCTGCAGTGCTGCATTGTCTGGGTTGGTGTTGTATATTACTGCAGCACATTTACTGTTAATAATTACAAATTAATATACAGTGAATTAATAACTGCAGCACATTTACTGTTATTTTACACACTTATTTCTCTAGATATCCTTTCTTATATATTATATTATTATCACAAACTACTAAAATGTCAATGAAAATGGATGAAAGTCCAAAATGATATTAAACTTTTGCAGATTAACTTAAATCTATTGCCATCTAAGTGCCATAAATCATTCGGTTGATTATAATTTCTATTATCTATTATTTAATGTAGTCTAATATGCACTATGCAGTAATAATATATCATCCCAGACCCAGACATGTATGTACTGTAACATAAAAAGCTGTATAGAAGTTAAAAACTAAAGGTAAAATACACTACCTGATAAAAGTGTTGTCGCCTATCCAAGTTTTAGGAACAGCAAATAATACCTTCTAGTTGATGCTCTGGCCTCAGCAGTGGCTCATATGAAAGGCGAAGGCCTCTAGATTCCACTGATTTCACCACAGTAAATATGATCATGTGTTGATGTTGACTGATGTAATGAGGACAGTGCGGTCTGACTCTGCTGAGACTAAAGTCTCGTCACTGAACCTTCAATAATGTCCAGTATAGAATATAAAGTCCTGCTGCAGTGGAGACAGAATGAATATTGTGTGTGACTCCCATGAGCTTGGAGGACTGCATCCACACATCTCTGCAGTGACTCCAATAACGCATTAATAAAGTCATCTGGAACGGCAGAGAAAGCGTTCAGGACTCCCAGAGTTCATCAAGAGTCTCTGGGTTCATCTTCAACGCCTCCTCCTTCATCTTATGCTCAATAATGTTCATGTCTGGTGACTGGGCTGGCCAATCCTGGAGCAGCTTGAGCTTCTCTGCTTTCAGGAGCTTTGATGTGGAGGCTGAAGTAAGAGAAGGAGCGCTATCCTGCTGGAGAATCTGCCCTCTCCTGTGGTTTGTAATGTAATGGGCAGCACAAATGTCTCGATACTTCAGGCTGTTGATGTTGCAGATCTCCTCACGCCCCCATACTGAATGTAACCCCAAACCATGATGTCTCCTTCACCAAACTTGACTGAATTCTGTCAGAATCTTGGTCTTTGTGGGTTCCAGTAGGTCTTCTGCAGTGTTGGTGATGTTTGGGATGCAGATCAACAGATGATTCATGGGAAAAATCCACCTTCTGCCACTTTCCCAAACGATCAACTAGAAATCAAGTTATTATTTGTTGCTCCTACATCTAAAATCCACGACAAGCCTTCTGTCAGGTAGTGTAGAATAACTAATAGAATAGAATAGACTTGTCATTGCACATTATGGAAGTACAACAAAACCATTATGCTTTTTCAGGAAGCAGTGCCCATACAATTTACAATAACACAAACTAGCAAAACCTTCAGTAAAGCAATCTAAAACTAAACCATAATGCACAGCACATTAAAAATATATTGGCGAAATAACAGGCAATTTAAAAATCTCTAATAACCTTGCACCCAAGTCCTCAGCCACAGGTGCATCTGTCAGGAAACATGAAAGTCTCTCCTCTGTAATTGATTCGGATTGCGTGCATTATTAATGCAGATGTTCCAGCATGGGGTGAAGCATGCACTGCTCCTATTTCGTGGCTATTGGACGCGTTATAATTGCATCAATTAGCCTTCAGTGCTTGCTGTTGCCGGAGCATGCAATCAGAGACTGGGAGATTTCATGAAGCGAACGCCGGTCTCTGTTGCTGATTCAGGTTTAGGAGACGAGTAAATAGGAGCGAAAAAGACACAGAGCTATAATAGTGACACATTTACACTGTGTGCGTCCTCAATACACACCACATGATGCAGCAACATGCGATAAAATAGATTTTTTCGAGCCATCTGCGACAGCAATGTGCAAAGTTAACAGTTTAGAAAAACAGTTTTCTGGGCGACATGGTGGCTTAATGGTTAGCACTGTGGCCTCACGGCAAGAAGGTCGCCGGTTCGAGTCCTGTCTGAGCCAGTTGGTGTTTCTGTTTGGAGTTTGCATGTTCTCCCTGTGTGGGTTTCCTCCGGGTGCTCCGGTTTCCTCCACAGTCCAAACACATGCCCTATAAGGGAACTGATGAACTAAATTGGCCGTTGTGTATGAGTGTGTGTATGAATTTGAGTGTGTATGTTTGTTTCCCAGTACTGGGTAGCGGCTGGAAGGGCATCCGTTGCGTAAAACATATGCTGGAATAGTTGGTGGTTCATTCCGCTTTGGTGACCCCTGATAAAGGAACTAAGCTGAAGGAAAATGAGTGAATGAGTTTTTATTTCGGGCGACACAGTGGCGCAGTAGGTAGTGCTGTCGCCTCACAGCAAGAAGGTCGCTGGTTCGAGTCTCGGCTGGGTCAGTTTCTGTGTGGAGTTTGCATGTTCTCCCCCACAAGTCCAAGGACATGCAATATGTGTATGTGTGTGAATGAGAATGTATGGATGTTTCCCAGAGATGAATTGCGGCTGGAAGGGCATCCGCTGCGTTAAAACATATGCTGGATAAGTTGGTGGTTCATTCCGCTGTGGCGACCCCTGATTAATAAAGGGACTATTATTATTTTTTAGGACAACAGTATCTCCAGCAGAAGATATATCCAAAGATGCCATTTTAAATTATAGAAAAAATCAGTGTTTTAGAAAATAATAAAGACGCTGGTCAGTGGCAGACAGTCACTGTCAGGGATTCATTTGAATTATTTAGCCTGACATCTTTACTGCTCTAAAATATATTAAATGCTTCTCAAACTAAAATATATTGTGTTCAAAGGGAATTTTTTTACCCAGATATTTAAAAAGGATATATTTCAGAGCAGTGATCACACTACCGTAAAACCGGGATAGTTTTATCCAAGGTTATCATATCGTCAGAATCTTAAACCAGCCCACGCCTAACAGTACAGTCTTATTGGTGCATTATGTGGTTATGATCAGTGGTGGAAAGAGTACTGAAAAATCACACTCAAATAAAAGTTCCATTACGTGCCCAAAAATACAGTGCAAGTAGAGTAAAAGTATCTGTAGTAAATATTACTCAGAGTATGAGTAAAAAGTAGCGCTTTTAGAAGTACTCAAGAGTAGAGAGCAGTGAGTATTACACTGTAGAAAAGCTGATGCGTTTACAGAATGTTACGTTTACAAACAACATGTGGTGTATTTAGGGATCTTCCTATTTTCGTTCGTTCCTTCCAACCTTCCTTCAATTATTTGTTTGTTCTCTCCTTCCTTCATTCATTCGTTTGTTCCCTCCTTCCTTCGTTCGCTCGTTTGTTCGTTCATATTTTTGTTCCTTCCTACATTGGGTCCTTTTGTCCATTCATTCGTTTGTTAGTTCGTTTCTTCCTTAATTTGTTCAGTCCTTCCTTGAATTCTTCCTTCATTCGTTTGGTCCTCCCTCCTTTCCTCCCTTCATTTGTTCGCTCATTCTTTCTTTCATATTATTGTTTTTCTTTCATTAGGTCCTTTGTTTATTCGTTCATTTGTTCCATCTTTCCTACCTTAGTTTGTTTGGTGCATCATTGAATCCTTCTTTCATTTATTTGGTTCTTCGATCCTTCCTTCCATTTCTTGTTCGGTCCTTCCTTTTATTTAGCTCTTCCTTCCATTCCATTTAGTGACTGTTTAAGGCTGTTTGGTGATTTCAGTCCTCATCCAGTCGACATCTATCATTTTCAGTCACATGCAGTCTATAAACAGTCTCTGGATCATTGCGTGTGCAGATTTTGGACATCTTCTTGGACATGTTTAATGTTTCCCAAAGGTTTGCTGCGTTTATAAAGCGCCCATGTCTTGAGATTGTTCAGTATGATGTGATTTACTTTCTATGTGTGATTTAATTGGACAGGAATCACAGGACTGATCTTTCTACTGTAGACAATGACCATAGACAAGACAGAAATACAGTAGTGACTGCAGGATGAAGGACAGTAGTGGAGGAAAAGCACCGATACTGCACTAAACATGTGCTCAAGGGGAAGGAAAAGTGCATTTATAAAACTACTCAGTAAAGTACAATTCCTGAGGAAAACTACTCAATTACAGTAGTCTGAGGATTTGTTATTAGTTACTTTACACCACTGGTTATGATAACATGACATCGATGCCTTCAGTGATTTCCTGAAGATAAACACCCAAACAAAAAATAATGCGACTGGAAAAACTACAGCAGTCGCCATCGTCAATCCTCATATGAAGTACAAAGAATAGAATTGGGATTGGGCCTTAAGGGCGTCACACACTGGATGCGCTGCTTATCAGCAACACGGCGCACACAGTCGGAAGTATCGTACACCAGACGCGCACATTCACACGCTCTTCAAAATGAAACTATTCAGATGGCGCTGCAGGAATATGAACAGTGTCCTGAGTCGTAGCTGGGTGCCTCGGATAGCCGTCGACTTGCAGCACCGGTGTGTGTACCCTGATAGAGATCTATGTTTATAATTCTAAAATGAATGGTTTTGCGTGATGCGACGAGGCGCAGACCCCCTTTAGGGTACAACTCTTGTCCTTTGGGTCAATTCTGACCCACCAGCTATAAATAATAACACACACACACCCAAACACACAGTAACAAACTTTTATAAATGCAGTCTTGCTAAACACACTCTTTACTATAGTGCGAAACGAGTGTTGTCTACTGAGTGAGCACTGCTGAAATACTGCACACTGATGAGGGAAAACCCAAACGTTCACTGAGTGTGTGATGAAGATCTGCTTGTTTCTTCATGCTGAACAGATCTGAGGATTGAAATGAAACTGATCTGCTTTATTTTAGAGCTTCAGTGTCTCATTTTGACCCTGAGTAGTGTGCACAGAATTATAAGACAACACGAGGGTTAAATTACAATTGTGATTGCAGCGCAGCATTCTTCTGGTGAATGTCTGGTATTTAAATGTTTCCGCCGTGTCGCGTCTGACAGGTTCACATCGGAGAAGTGGAAGATTAGCTTCTTGATTTGCTAATTGTGTACCAATCAAGATCCAGATTCCCGCTCTGATCAACGCATCCCTCTCCCGTTCGTCTCTCCAGTAACACCAGCTGATGATTTACTTCTTTTTTTGCAGCGCCTTCGGATAATGATTCAGCCCACGGCGGCAGCGGTGCGAACTCAAGAGAACGGGCCCGAACAACAACCCGAAAACCCGACTCCAGCCAACGACGAGGCCTACATCTAACCGTACTCCAGCAAGAGCCAATAAAAGCGTAATCACGGTTGATCACAACCAAGGACTTCCATGTCTAAAGTATATCCACCTACCTCCGAGGGAAAAACCAACCTGATTACAGTCGTTTTGGTACATGGTCCAAAAAAAATCCAACAACAACAACAACAAATCTAAGCTTAATCTGTGTTTCATATGCAAGATATTAGTAGAAGGGGTTAAAAAACGAGATTTGGCATCCCAACGTAATTCCAACAGCACAGTGTTAATTTGATATTACATGTAATTAATGTATTAAAATATACAAATACAGTTGTAGGTTAGAATCGAATTGTATCTGATTGTATCTGAAAATATATATAAATATATGAACACATCTATATATATATATATATATATATATAAATATATATCTATGAAAAGCAGGGAGTGCGTTTAAAAATAGGGGCAAGGTTCAGACGATACACTTTTGGAGAGCGTTTCAATCCGTTCAGCCAAACCCTGAAGACAAGCACAAGACAACAAATATGGATTTGGGTTTACAAACGCCCCGGGGGGCAAATCGACGTCATAAAAGACTGTTATTTTTTTCCTTTTTCGTTTTTCTAAGACAAAAATAACTTTGTATGTGTTTTTTAGGATCGTTTTAGTACGTGTTTTCTATGTAAGAGTAAGAAGGACCAAATTCATGTGTACGCTATACTGACAGGTCTGAACGCTGTTTTACGTCGCACCGAATCACCGCACAAAGTCATATTTTTGGGGCCGACGCACCCCGTGAGACCACTGTTAATCTGCTCAGCACATTTGCATGCCACTCCTCAGGAAAAATGGCGAAAGTGACCAAAATTTGCTCTCCTGGATCTGAAGCGATTATAGCTGTGAGCAGCAAACCATCAGTCCTGTCGTCTGTTGCCATGGTTTCAAGGGTCATTTTGTCAGACATCGTTGACAAACCAGCACTCTGTGTGCGTGTGTGTGAGCGTGTGTGTGTGTTTGTGTGTGTCAGATACAGAGCCGTCACTCCAACCAGTAAACAAAACAGAAAAAACGTCACCCAATATGATGTTGCGTTGTTTTTAGAAACACACACAGGGCAATAATAAGTAACTTGCGTGGAATGATGTTAAGGAATATGCGTGTGTGCATGTGTGTGACGCAGAGAGACTCTTTTTATTTTACCGCCGTTTTTTTGGTTTTTTTGTTAGCAGAAGAAGCCACTGACTGGTGAAAAGCACAAAGCTTTAAGTTCACAAAGCCACAAAGGGAATCTGAAAAACCTAACACTGTTAGTCTGCTTCTCCGGCAGCTAAACGTGTGACCTGGATCAATTAGTCGATTTATTCTCTGCTATAAGACGTCTGATGAAAACGTGCAATCAATCAAGTTTTTCGTGAAATTGTATAAATTTACCATTCATCAGATTTCTCTCTGAAACAATGTTGTAAAACTGTACCGTGTAAAAGTACCTGTGAATGTCCGTTTTGAGGTTTTTGTCTTGTTGAAGAACCTTATATTATTTGCTGTTTACTGCAATAATGCATCCATCTCAGAAACTAAAGCACATATCTTTCTGAAATGTAAAAAAAAAAAAAAAAAAATATGAAGAGTAATAATAACAAGTGAATAACCACCTCGGAAGATTATAAGAGAATTAGATAATATGTCTAGTCAAACAAAATATTGTTTTGTATATTTCTAACTGTTTGGGCCTAATGTAAAATATTCTATGTAAAGAAAAAATATATATATAATAAATGTCTTTAGATGGTGTTATAAAAAAGCATGATTGCAATATGTTATATGATAAAAAAAATAAAGTATTATAGATTATAACATGCGCTTCAGGTCCTGTGTTCAATAATTGATGCATGTAAAATACAATTATGAGAATTATGGAGAAAATGCAGTTAGAAGGAGACTGTAAATGCACTGGATGAAGACTAATCGTCATCTTGGAATTATAAGGTTCTGTCTGCATTTTGACATATTGAGCTTCAAAGTTTTTGCTTTCCATAGCAAACAGTACTTGTGTAACATTGTTTTTTTTTAAATAAAATGTCTTAAAATGTTAACAACTTATGAAAAAACATCCCTAGGTTCAGGAGGAACAATGCAGTTTTCGTCCGGGCCGTGGTACACTGGACCAGCTCTATACCCTCACCAGGGTGCTCGAGGGTTCGTGGGAGTATGCCCAACCAGTCCACATGTGTTTTGTGGACTTGGAGAAGGCATTCGACCGTGTCCCTCGTGGCATTCTGTGGAGGGTGCTCTGGGAGTATGGGGTCAGAGGCGCTCTGTTAAGGGCCGACTCGTCCCTGTATGAACAAAGTAGGAGTCTGGTTCGCATTGCCGGCAATAAGTCAGACTTGTTTCCAGTGCATGTTGGACTCCGGCAGGGCTGCCCCTTGTCACCAATTCTGTTCATAATTTTTATGGACAGAATTTCAAGGCGCAGCCTTGGGCCGGAGGGGGTCCGGTTCGGGGACCACAGGATTTCATCTCTGTTATTCGCAGACGATGTTGTTCTGTTGGCTTCATCGAACATGGACCTTCAGCATGCACTGGGGCGGTTTGCTGCCGAGTGTGACGCGGCTGGGATGAGAATCAGCACCTCCAAGTCCGAGGCCATGGTGCTCCACCGGAAAAAGGTGGCCTGCCATCTCCAGGTTGGAGGAAAGTCCTTACCCCAGATGGAGGAGTTCAAGTATCTTGGGGTTTTGTTCACGAGTGAGGGAAGGATGGAACGTGAGATTGACAGGCGGATTGGTGCAGCAGTAATGCGGTCGATGTACCGGTCCGTTGTGGTGAAGAGGGAGCTGAGCCAAAAGGCAAAGCTTTCGATTTACCAGTCAATCTACGTTCCTACTCTCACCTATGGTCATGAGCTCTGGGTCATGACCGAAAGAACAAGATCTCGGATACAAGCGGCCGAAATGAGTTTCCTTCGCAGGGTGGCAGGGCGCACCCTTAGGGATAGGGTGAGGAGCTCTGACACCCTGGAGGAGCTCGGAGTAGAGCCGCTGCTCCTCCACGGAGAGAGAAGTCAGCTGAGGTGGCTCGGGCATCTGTTTCGGATGCCTCCTGGACGCCTACCTAGGGAGGTGTTCCAGGCATGTCCCACCGGGAGGAGGCCTCGGGGAAGACCCAGGACACGCTGGAGGGACTATGTCTCTCGGCTGGCCTGGGAACGCCTCGGGATCCCCCCGGAGGAGCTGGAGGAAGTGTCTGGGGAGATGGAAGTCTGGGGTTCTTTCCTAAGACTGCTGCCCCCGCGACCCGGCCCCGGAAATGCGGAAGAAAATGAATGAATGAATGAATGAAAAAACATCCCATGATGTAAAAAAGAATATGTCCATAACTCAATTTTGACAAAAATGTCAGATAGAACCTAATAATTCTGGTGACGAAATGTCATTTTTCATTACGAATATCTAAACCAGGGGTGTCCAAACTCGGATGGGTGCCCTAATCAATAACACCTGAACCAGCTGATCAAGCTCTTACTACTGTAGATATATTAGTACAGGGGTGTCCTGGAGGGCCGGTGTCCTGGAGAGTTTAGCTTCATGCCTAACCAAACACACCTGAACCAGCTAATCAAGCTTTTACTACTGTAGATATACTAGTACAGGGGTGTCCTGGAGGGCCGGTGTCCTGGAGAGATTAGCTCTAACCCTGATCAAACACACCTGAACCAGCT
>CAIGQQ010000641.1:1066777-1077195 GCA_903798035.1 Danio albolineatus
TAAAGGGGCAGTTGCAGTAAGGCTATTTTACTGTAAACTGACATTGCGCTAGCATCCTGCAACTGTAAAACACATTTACAGTTAAGTTACCATACCGCAGCAGTTGCGGTAAGGCTATTTTATAGTAAAATTAAATTGCGGTAGTGTTCTGCTACTGTAAAACACATTTACAAGTAAGTTACTGTAAAGGGGCAGTTGCTGTAAGGCTATTTTATAGTAAAATTAAATTGCGGTAGTGTCCTGCTACTGTAAAACACATTTACAGATAAGCTACGTAAACGCAGCAGTTGCTGTAAGGCTATTTTACTGTAAAACTAAATTGTGGTAGCGTCCTGCTACTGTAAAACACATTTAGAGGTAAGTTACCGTAAAGGGGCAGTTGCTGTTAGGCTATTTTACAGTAAAATTGAATTGCGGCAGCCCCCTGCTACTGTAAAACACATTTACAGGTAAGTTACTGTTTCAAAAGCAATCCAACAATGCAATATGTTAAAGTTTTCCTTTTTTTGTTGCAATTTTTAATTATTATAGGCAATGTGCATTATTTCATAAAACATCTGAATCCAAACACTGCAAACTCTAATGTGAAAATGAAATGTAAGGTCTGAACATTATCAGTGGGACATGAATAACAGTGTTACTGTCATCCCCACAGGAACTCTTGCCATTTAAACTTGATTTAAACTGAAAAACTCAGGGATTGCAGACTTTAGGATGTGTTATTGCACGGAATACCCTGTATATTGATCATCACTGTGATGCATGAAAAAAGAAACACCACTTATAATAAGGAAAAAAGTACAGCTAATTGACTTTCTGCACTTAAAAGACTTCAATTCTGAGCTAATCAGCTGATATTTGGCAGCTCCATTAAGGGCTGCATGCTGAATGTGCTGTTATAGCCTGAAAAGCAGGGTTTTGAGAAAATCGCTTTGTTACTTTCGTCCCTTACTTTTCAATTTTGGGTGAACTATCCCTTTATTATATTGTTTTCTCATACAAATACTGTATGTAGTCATTTCTGAATCAGTACTAAAATACTAAGAACATCATTTTTTGCTACAGTGTGGGTTTTGCTAATAGAAGAGACAGCTCACACCTTCAAATAATCCAAAGTTAATCAAACAGCCCTCTTGCCAAACTTAATAACATGCCACAGGCTTTTCTGAGACGCTTTCAGAGGGCTTTTTAACTGCGTTTGTTACATTATCCTCTTAGTCTAGTGGGAAGGAATCTGCAAGAGATTAATAACATTTCACACTTGAGTAGGAGAGGGTGTCAGCCGGGGAAAGAGGAGATTACCATACACATGAAATATAGTGCGGGAGGATTTGGGTAAACAAATACAGGCTACTTTCATACTAGATAGATTTGCCTTAAGGGATGAAAAGTGGAGACCAGCACACAGGTACAGTTGAAGTCAGAATTATTAGCCCTCCTGAATATTTTTTCCCCAATTTCTGTTTAACGGAGAGCAGATTTTGTTCAACACATTTCTAATCATAATAGTTTCATAACTCATGTTTAATAACTGATTTATTTTATCTTTGCCATGATGACAGTAAATAATATATAACTAGATATTGTTCCAGATACTAGTATTCAGCTTACAGTGACATTTAAAGGCTTCACTAGGGTAATTAGGGTAAAGTTAGCGTAATTAGTCAAGTCATTGTATAACAGTGGTTTGTTCTGGAGACAATCCAACACTAATATTGCTGAAGGGGCTATAATATTGACCTTAAAACCATTTAAAAAACTGATTTTATTCTAGACGAAATAAAACAAATAAGACTTTCTCCAGAAGAAAAACATATTAGAGGAAATACTATGAGAAACTCCTGAATCTGAGAAACATCATTTGGCAAATATTTAATAAAAAATGAAAAAGAAGAAGAAAAAAAAGCTCACAGGAGGGCGAATACTGTCAAATTTGACTTCAACTTTATATGGAGACATCTATGAACTGAATCTCACTATACACTATTATTTACAGTTATTTACTGCAATGATGGCCTGTAAAAAACAAACAAAAAAACTATTGTTTTTGTTTCAATTCACCACTGTAATATGCACTGCATTGTGGGTCATTTTAAAATATTTACTGAAACTTTCTGCATTATAGGAATATGTGGTATTCTGCTGTAATCAAAGTAATCAAGTACCGCTACTGTAATTTGAGACAAAAATGAGACAGTTAATGAACAAATTAGTTACTTGTATGCAATTTATAAAATTCAGTAGTACATACTAAAAATTCCGGTTTTGCTGGTGCAAAATATAAATAAATACAGCAAAACTACTGTAAAAATATAAAACTGTAAAAATAAAAAGGCCATTTTACCATGAAAAGAAGTTGCAGTAAGGCTATTTTACAGTAAAATTAAATTGTGGTACTGTCCTGCTACTGTAAAACACATTTACAGGTAAGTTACTGTAAAGGGGCAGTTGCTGTAAGGCTATTTTACTGTAAAATGAAATTGCGGTAATGTCCTGCTACTGTAAAACACATTTACAGGTAAGTTACTGTAAAGGAGCAATTGCTGTAAGGCTATTTTACTGTAAAATGAAACTGCGGTAGTGTCCTGCTACTGTAAAACACATTTACAGGTAAGTTACCGTAAAGGGGCAGTTTCTGCCAGTAAGTTATTGCAAAACTACAATAAAATGTCTATATAAAAACAAACAGTTGGTGCTATTGGTTGTTTTGCTGATTGTAAAAGGTCTCAGCCCTCCGTCAGTCCGTCATCACAGTGTTTCAGTACTATTATTCTTCTATTATTCTTCATCTTGAGCCTCTGTCTGTGCTCCCAAAGAGCGTCACACGCCTCCAAAAGCCATCGCATTCATTGCATTACATCTTCCTATTCTGAGGCGCAGCTCATTTATTAGAGAAGAGAAAACACCAGAGCGGCTTCTCCCAGCTCATCATACTGCAATTCTCTAATGATTATTTGTGCAAGTTTATCAGGATGGTTTTCTTTTCCTTTGTTAAATGCAAACGCTGCTTTATTCATGAATGCTTAATGCATAACTCCAGTTTGCACATAAATCTAATGCACATCTTCAGATAGAAACACAGATAATACAACTAATAATCAGCGATGTATGCATTATTGTCTGCACTATTTTCCCCATGTCAGCTGCTGTTGTTTCAGTAAAATCCTACATTTGTCATGGTCTGTGAATGTTTTCTCGCCGTCAGTGTGTGTGGAGTGTCAGCAGAGCTCCTCCTGCGCCTCCATTGATTGATTTCGCAGTGAATCGCTGTGAGATAAAAGACAAACGCGTTTCTGGAGGCAGACAGAAGAACACTGTGTTTTCAGGACACCTCGTGTAGAGACGGAGATGAATGCTGACCTGACTGTTTTCTGACGCTCATGTGAATGAAAAAACAGTGACGACTCTATGATGCTTTACGTCAGGCTGCATTTCTGAATGAGCAGCTCATGTTCATGTACAAGACTTATGCATGAAATATAAATAAGGGATAATCAACGGCTTGCCGTGCGTTTTAATGCACCACGTGGAGGCAAAGGACCATACGACGCACAGCGGAGTGTGATCGCCTCAGCGAAGTGCATTAAAAACCTTTAACGCATGGCAAGCTGTTGATTATCCCGCTTATTCCATGGTCATTTGCCAAGGTAGGCCTAAGTTTAAAATAGTTTTTCCCTTTGCAGAGCAATATTTGTCTGAATTTTCACAGGTTATATTTTCTAGTCCCTCCACTGAATCAGCTGTGACAGACTGACAGAGAGAGACAGAGAGAGCATGTGCTGCTGTTTATACCTGCTAATATTATTAAGATGATTTCATTAGTCCGATCACAGGTGGACAAATAAGACATTCCCAGTCACACCTGGAGTGTGTTTCCAGTCACACGTTTATTTTGTCTTTCTACCGCTTCTCTGACGAGGGAGAATCTATATTATAGCTGTTTTTCCCCTTAACATCACCTTTAATACTGCAAAAGCTGGCATACCTACAGTATAGCAGAATTTCTGCAATTTATATTTCATAATAAATATACAGATCTTATAAAAGACACCATATCAAATAAATACACATTTTCGAGTCAAGTGTTCTAGAGTCTTTGAAGCAGAAGTCTATTTCAGAAATCTGCTGTTAAATATAGGTGAATACTGCATAATGAAAACACACATCAGGACAGGCAGGAGAACATTCTGCTATATTTATCTTCATTAAAACAAAAGCAGTCAGCCAAACACGCAGAATCAGTGTAATATTACATTATTTACGCTATTAATTAGAATAATTATGAAACTTATTTCTGTGATCTGCCAAAATAATACACCTTAGTATAAATAATAGGTTCAAATGTCCAGAGACTGAGCGTTAGATACAGCAAAGATTAATTATATATCCCGTTTTAACAACAGAGATGCAGGAGATTAGATCCAGCGGCGTAGAACCAGAGATTCTCTGGCCGACATAAAGCTTCGCTCGGGGGGAGCCGTTCGCGCAGCTGCCGCTGACCGCCTGGAGCTTCCAACATTATTAAAGACGCACTTTTCTTACACACAAACTGCTGATTTGACTGTAAAATAACTACATTCTCACTTTAAAACTCTTAAACTTGATTTTGTGGCATAGTTGATGAGTATTTTCCTAATATTGTGGAATTCCCGTCCGCCATTAACAGCCCTCATCTGTTTCACACGCAGCACATGTGAGTTGCTATAGTAACTGTAAACGTTTGGGAGAAGCGCATTTATTTCCAACTGTGATCAAAACTGACTGGAACTACCTGTGCGCTTCAACCAAATATACCACACCCTCCAGCCAATCACAATCAAGAGTTTCAACACACCATGGAATAAACAGATTTATATACAGTACACCTTACTAGTACCGGGTCGGACCCACTTTTGCCTTCAGAACTGCTTTAATCCTTCATGGCAGAGACTCAACAAACTACTAGAAATATTCCTCAGAGATTTTGCTCCATATTGTCATGATAGCATCACACAGTTGCTGCTGATTTGTCGGCTGCACGTCCATGATGCCAATCTCCCGTTCCACCACATCCCAAAGGTGCTCTATTGGATTGAACAGTACTGGGAAACACCCATACACACTTATTCAAACACACACTCATACACTACGGCCAATTTAGTTCATCTATAGCGCGTGTGTAAGGACTATTGGGGAACCCGGAGGAAACCCACACCAACACGGGGAGAACATGCAGACTCCACACAGAAACACCAACTGACCCAGCCAAGGCTCAAACCAGTGACCTTCTTGCTGTGAGGCCACAGTGCTAACCACCGAGCCACCATGAATTGCACAATTATTAGTGCCCAAAATAAATGTGCACTGTAACACAGCCCTTAACCAATAAAGAAATAATCATACAGCCATTGGCTAAATTCTCCGTCAGTCAAACTAAGTAGGAAGTAACTGAGTGATCGGCAGCAATATGACAGCGTATGAGAGACAGTATGCACAGCGTCTAAACACTCGACAGCTTTGTTTAGATTTTAGTAACTATAACTTTGACTTTTTATTCAGTTTGTGGTCTTATTTTATCTGTAACACTGTAAGCTATGACATTGCCTTGCTTTTTACTACAAAGACGCCGTTTTCACGTGTAAGTACCATGGTAAACAACAGGTCTCCGGTAGAAACGGTGACATAAACAAACGAATAATCATCCATAAAACGTACTATTGTGTCCGTGGACTAAATGTGTTCGATGGGATGTTTTCTGTGGACTCTTACCTTTTGAAATAAACCCTGATCAACTGCAGTGAATGCATGTGTGTGACGTTTTTACTATGATATTCACTCCATATCTATTAAGCATTTTCTGTAAGACTTACACAAATTTAGCAAATACATCCTTTACAAGCCTCCTATTGAAAAGCAACTAGCTGCAATGGGTGCTTGAGGGTTGTAGCTTTAGTCTGATGTATAGTTTTGTGCACATTACTTCTTTCTTTGTGGTGTAATCTATTTATAAACACTGACATGTGGGAAAAATAGCGCCTCGGTGCGACCACGTCGGGGCGCTGGCTAAAGGGTTAAATCTGCTCTCCATTCTACAATCTCAACCGCACAACATCCGAATCAAGAAGCCAGTTGTGCGCTTTGTGTCGTCATCCTTTATATTCCTCTGCTTTCATTCATCTAAGAATAGACCCCAGCGACTTCAGATTTCTATGAAGAGATTTGTGTGTGTGCGTATGTGTGTGTGTGTTATTATTATTTCTGTCCCCGGAGCATCTCTGTCTGCTCTGACCCGTGAACACACACTTCTCACGGGACGACCTGCAGATATTTCACCCCGCAGGACACAAAAACTCACGGTGACCTTCCTGATACCGTCCCGTTACACTCCTGACCCGGAAAACACACACAATCCATCCTCCATAATAGCTTTTATAGATCGGAAGTCAATCGCTGCTTCAACACAACATCACAAGAGGCAAGCCAAGCTCGTTCTGCAGCACATTTCACACAGTATGCTAACTCACGATTACATTTAGCAGACTGTATAGTGGTTTAACTCATAGTGCTTTACATAAAGAAGATTAAAATGATCATAAAATACAACATAAAATGCACATAAAGCTTTATTATTTGCACACTCCCTGGATGTTTCTATTTCAGTTCGGTTCTGTTTAAATATACGACTGATGTTTTCTATATCTGCGTATCTTTTTAGATTCTATTCATATTTTCTATAACTATATTCTATATTTTTTAATCATATTATATCCAATATTAGTATTTTTTAAGTTATTTCTATAATGCGACACGGTGACGTAGTGGGTAGCACGATCGCCTCACAGCAAGAAGGTCGCTGGTTCGAGTCTCGGCTGGGTCAGTTGGTGTTTCTGTGTAGAGTCTGCATGTTCTCCCAGTGTTGGTGTGGGTTTCCTCCGGGTGCTCCGGTTTCCCCCACAGTCCAAACACATGTGGTATAGTAATAGAAATGAATAATAATAATAGTTGGAGGTTCATTCCGCTGTGGTGACCCCTGATTAATAAAGGCACTAAGCCGAAAAGAAAATGAATGAATGAATAATTATATCCACTACTAATATTTTCTTAGTTATTTTCTATAGAGCTATAATTTCTATAAGTAATGCTTAAAACATTTTTATCTATTTTCTACAGCTATAATTTCAATATTGAATGTTATTTTTTCAATGTTTTATAATTCCTATTTTCTTTAGCTATGTTTTATTTTGTCCTTATTTTCTTTATAATTTCTATAGCTAATATTTTTCAATATTTTATAATTTTTATTATGATCTACAGCTGTCTTTTATACATCTAATGTTTTCAAATATTTAATATATTGTTGTTATCGTTGTTGTTGTTTCTATAGCGATAATTTCTATTTCTACACTTTCTGAAATAAACTAGAATATATAATACAAAACAAATATATAATATATAGAACAAAATAAAATAAAATAAAATATTGAACAACATTAGATACAGCGGTTATGTAGAAAAAGGAAACAAATATAATTATTTTTTAAAACATTACACACTGAAGTACACATATAAAGGTACTAAATCAGTCTCTGGGGTGGAACCTTTTCCTAAGGTACATTTTTTGTTGCTGACAGATATTGAACGGTACACATTAATAACAAAAAATGTGAAATGTGTACCTCGTAGTACCTCAGAGGTATAAAACTGAACCTAAAGGTGCTAATGTCTACCTGTACGGTACAAAAATGTTCATTCATTCATTTTCTTTTCAGCTCAGTCCCTTCCTTAATCTGATGTCGCCACAACAGAATGAACCACCAAATTATCCAGAATAATTTTTTACAGTGTGATTTTTTTCTGTCTGTCAGTCAGAGAATCAAAGCTTCAGAGTCCAGCTAACCTCATGGATTCTGATGACGGATTGGAGCCGGTCATTCCAGCTGCATAATAATAATAATAATAATAACTTATTATTATTATAACAGTGAAATAAGTCATTAAATATGACGGGACGAGGCGAGCTTGTGTCCGCGGACGCGGTGCAACAGAAACTGCGCCATTGCGGCTCGCCGGCTCTGATCATACAGGTTTGGTTCTCAGCAGCGGTGTTCAGGAGCCTCCACTCTTTCTGTAACGAGCTACAAGTCGTTTATTTAACTAACTTAATCTTACTTATCTATATTATAACTAATCACAATTAGTCTGAAGCTGTTTAAGGATGGTTGAAGCGATAAACATCCTGCAGTTAGTTTGCTCTGACAGCTCAGCCGGTATGTTGTTATCCGACCTCTTCATTCAGGGACTGGCCTGGATTACTGGCACACGCCATAGGCACATTATGTCTATTATGGCATTATGTTTGTGAATATTATGAATATTTACGATCTATTGATAAGTTATTGTTCATTTTCCCACTGATGATCCAAAAGATTTCTTCAAATGCCGCAGTGAAGCTGCTTAAAGCCATTGGTGCCCCAGCAAAAAAAAGTGATGTTATATTGTGTACGTTCTGGCCAAAACTAACTCAGAATCTTATTATTAATAATCAATCTTTGTATGTACTGTTTCATATAGTTTTAATTAATTTTAATCAATTTAAGATGTTTGACAATGTTAAGATAACTATGCTGCATTTTGGCATGCTTTCTGACTTATTTATGAACTATATATGGACATAAAATTCAATAAAAATATCCTGGATTTGAAGAATATGTGTCCCTGGCCTTCACTGAGCTCCAGTAATAGTTTAACATACAGAAATTGTGAATAAACTTGACTGTTGATGTCTTCAATAATAATGTCAAATAACCAACATTTCTCAAAATGGATACATCTCGTTTTGCAACGAAACTCTTCATATATATATAAAACATAAAAATATAAAAATATATAACTTCTACATGGGCGCCACGGTGGCCTAGTGGTTAGCACATTCGCCTTACAGCAAGAAGGTCGCTGGTTCGATCCCCGGCTGGGCCAGTTGGCATTTCTGTGTGGAGTTTGCATGTTCTCCCCGTGGTTGCGTGGGTTTCCTCCGGGTGCTCCGGTTTCCCCCACAGTCCAAAGACATGTGGTACAGGTGAATTGGGTAAGCTAAATTGTCCGTAGTGTATGTGTGTGAATGACAATGTATGGATGTGTTTCCCAGAGATGGGTTGCGGCTGGAAGGGCATCCGCTGCGTAAAACAAATGCTGGATAAGTTGGTGGTTCATTCCGCTGTGGCGACCCCGGATTAATAAAGGGACTAAGCCGAAAAGAAAATGAATGAATGAATGAACTTCTACATATAATGTTTTTCAATGTTTTATGTATTTTGTTCTTTCTTCTATATCTATTATTTTTACTGATACTTTATATTTTTTACTTATATATTTTATAGCTATAATTTCTATATACCTTTTTTTTTTTTAATTTTCTTCTTTTATTTTATAATTAATTTCTAATAGATGATCTTTTTTAAGGTCACAGGTCATAAGAACTTCACCTGCCCTAAATCTGAATTTTAGTCGTATGACATGTAAATGTAGTTCATTATAGATACACTATATACTGTATATTGCAGGTCAACTGTGTTAATACACTGTCCACATTCTCAATCTGTTATGTTTATTATGAAAAGCGCAATACAAATAATCTTGAATTGAATATTTGATACTGAAAGCATTCCTCATTCAAAACACGTGCCTTCAGGACTACATTTGCTATCTGAAGCACACGCATGACGCTCAGCATTTTCCCATTATGTGGTAAATTGTCTTTTCCCCCATTTTTCCCCACACATTGTTCAGTTACTATAGAAACCAGCGCTGGTGAATCCAGGCAAACTGAGGGCTGACAGACCCACCACCAGCACAATCGACCCACTGAAAGTGCCTGAGAACGGCGGTTTAGACCGACTATATGCTATATTTGGAATATACATCTCAAGCAGCTGCCTTTTATGTATGTATGCATGCATGTGTGTGTTCCACTCGTAATGCCAGCTTTACGGTCACACGCTGAAGAAAATGACGTCTGCAAAACTGTTGCAAACAATTTATTTGTGTTGAATTTAAACAATATTCAACTTAATTTGTTTAAATTCAGCCCAAATAAACCGTTTACAACCACCGGTTTTCAGCATTCTTCAAAATATCTTCTTCAGTGTTCAACAGAAGAACAAAACTCAAACTGATTCAAAGAAGATATTTTGAAGAATGCTGAAAACTGGTAACCATTGACTTTCATAAAGAGAAAAACAAATGGAAGTCAATGGTTACAGGTTTCCAGCATTCTTCAAATTATCTTCATCTGTGTTCAACAGAAGAACGAAACTCAAACAGGTTTAAAGAAGATATTTTGAAGAATGCCTAGGTTATATTTCTCTTCATGAAAGTCAATGGATACCAGTTTTCAGCATTCTTCAAAATATCTTCTTTGAATCAGTTTGAGTTTCGTTCTT
>CAIGQQ010000641.1:1077864-1090279 GCA_903798035.1 Danio albolineatus
TTGTACTCAACAGTAGAACGAAACTCAAACAGGTTTAAAGAAGATATTTTGAAGAATGCTGAAAACCGGTAACCATTGACTTCTATAGTAGAAAAAACAAATGGAAGTCAGTGGTTAGCGGTTTCAAACATTGTCCAAAATATCTTCTATTGTATACAACAGTACAACGAAACTAAAAACAGGTTTAAAGAAGATATTTTGAAGAATGCTGAAAACCGGTAACCATTGACTTCAAATGTGGAAAAAACAAATGGAAGTCAATGGTTGATGATTTCCAGCATTCTTCAAAATATCTTCTTCAGTGTTCCAACAGAAGTACGAAACTCAAACAGGTTCATAACAAGCGAATCGTGAGCAAATGATGACAGAACTGTCAGTTTTGAGTGAGCTAGAGTTAATGCTTAACACTTTAACGCTTAATAAATATCTCGTAGTGTTTATTTTATTGTAAACAGCCACCGGTGTTTCTTCTCCATCATTCATTGTGTGCTAGGGAGGATTATAAATAACTGTAGAGCCTAAATTTGGACTAAGCCGCTCTCCAAAATCAAGTTTTGCTGTGCTGTTCATCAGCAATTCATTACCTGACACACACACACACACACACACACACACACACACTACATTACGTGCCCTGGAGTTACTATGGCAACCCAGCGCTCATAGTAATGTCCTTCACATGCATGGCTTTGAAATCCAGGAATAATTTCAGAGTTTCCAACACGTTAAGAGAGGCTTTAATGTGAAATAAAATACTTAGGATGTCACTGGAGAAAACAGTATTGCGTTTATGCCTTTGATGTTGCTCTTTCTGAGGGCTTGAAGAGATTGTCGTCACGCGCGCACACACACACACACACACACACACACGCACATGCACATAAAAGGTTTACAAATGCAGGATTTCATGTGTTTGCTGCCCTCTGCTGGAGGATATGATTGCTAAAATGTCTGTAAAGTGAATCTGTATCTATATTTAGGACAGAGTATCCAGTGTGGATGTGTAAAATAAGTGTGTAATGTAGTGTGTCTCTGTGATTGGTCCAGTATTGAGCATCTCAGCTTTATTCTGCTTTTCGTTTACATGTAAATAAATGTGACCACAAAACCAAATCTTAAGTGTCAATCTTTGTTAAAATTGAGATTTAAATATCACTTGAAAATGTTTAATTAGTTTTTTTTATTATTAATATTTGTCAAAAAGATGAAATCTGACGACTCTAAACAGTGGCCTTGAAAGTTGACCACTTTAAGCTCTGAGCAATTCATATGAATGATCGTATTTATGGTAGACAATAATACATACATCAGTGTAATTCGTTCTTCTGTTGAACACTGAAGATTGTAACTCAAACAGGTTTAAAGAAGATATTTTGAAGAATGTTGAAAACTGGAAACCATTGACTTCTATAGCAAGAAAAATAAATGGAAGTCAATAGTTACCGGTTTCTAACATTCTTCAAAATATCTTCTTTTGTGTTCAACAGAAGGACGAAATTCAAACAGGTTTAAAGAAGATATTCTAAAGAATACTGAAAACCAGTAACCATTAACTTCTATAGTAGAAAAATTAAATGGAAGTCAATAGTTACCAGTTTCTAACATTATTCAAAATATCTTCTTCTGTGTTCAAGAATGAAACTCAAACAGATTTAAAGAAGATATTCTGAAGAATGCTGAAACCAGGTAACTGTTGATTTCCATACTGGTAAAACAAATGGAAGTCAATAGTTACCGGTTTCTAACATTGTTCAAATTATCTTTGTGTTCAAAACAAGGATGAACCTCAAACAGGTTTAAAGAAGATATTTTGAAGAATGTTGAAATCCGGTAACCATTGACTTCTATAGTAGAAAAAACAAACGGAAGTCAATGGTTACTGGTTTCCAGCATTCTTCAAATATGTTCTTTAGTGTTCAACAAAAGAACGAAACTCAAACAGGTTTAAAGAAGATATTCTGAAGAATGCTGAAAACTGGTAACCATTGACTTCTACAGTAGGAAAAATAAATGGAAGTCAATAGTTACCGCTTTCTAACATTGTTCAAAACATCTTCTTTTGTGTTCAACAGAACTAATCTCAAACAGGTTTCAAGAAAATATTCTGAAGAATGCTGAAAACCGAAACCATTGTCTTCTTTAGTAGGAAAAACAAATGGAAGTCAATGGTTACTGGTTTCCAGCATTCTTCAAAACATCTTCTTCAGTGTTCAACAGAAGAAAGAAACTCAAACAGGTTTAAAGAAGATATTTAGAAAAACGATGAAAATCGGTAACCATTAACTTCCATTGTAGGAAAAACAAATGTAAGTCAACGGTTACCGGTTTCTAACATTCTTCAAAATATCTTCTTTTGTATTCAACCGAAGAACGAAACTCAAACAGGTTTAAAGAAGATATTCTGAAGAATGCTGAAAACCGGTCACCATTGACTTCCATAGTAGTAAAAACAAATGGAAGTCAATGGTTACCAGTTTTTTAACATTCTTCAGAATATGTTCTTTCGTATTCAACAGGAGAAAGCAAACTATAAACGTTTGAAACGAGTAAAGGATGAGTAAATAATGACACAGATTTGATTTATGTATGACCTAACCCTTTATTATCATTATTATTATTATTATGATTATTATTATTATTATTATTATCATCATTATTATTATTGTTATCAATATTGTTATTATTATTATTATTATTATTATTATTATTATTATTATCATCATCATTATTATTGTTATCATTATTATTATTATTATTATCATCATTATTATTGTTATCATTATTATTATTATTATTATTATTATTATTGACATAATATCAAAAACAAATCGATCATTTTGACTTAAAATGTGTGTGTTTTTGGCTATTTCACAACATACGACCGCTTTTGTGCTCCAGGGTCACAAATATTCAGCAAAACGTTTTGTTCAGTCATTAAAATAGCACGCTAATTTGGCTTCTGGAGTGTAAAATTAAATTCCGGACGATCCTGAAATGTTTATCGGTGGCCATTGTGATCATCGATGTGACTGTCAGCAAAAGCAGCATCTTCCTTATCATCGTTTTTGTTAGCTAATAATAACGAGTGGCTGATAATCACAGGAATAATAGCGAGACATCTTTCAGCCCAACAACAAAAGAGACAAATCTTTGTATTATTAGTTGGCTGGCGTGCTCACTCTGTCTGTTTCTCTCTCTCTCGTTGGCCCCATTCGGGAGGTGAGCAGAGACATTACTGTCAAACCCGTGCGGAGTCTGTGGTTTGCCAGCAGACATTAGCGTATGAATGAATCAAACACTGTTAACTCAGGCTTCTCATGCAATTAATTCACCTTACAAAATACAAATGACTTCAGCCTCTGGAGGATTCAGGTCAGCGCCGGGAATCAAAAAGACATTTGGACTCGCTCGCGGCAACAAACACGATTCATTCTTGAGAAAAGCAAATAGAAAACAGATCAAATGCTGGGACACAGAACTGATAAGAATTCAAGAGACGTGTGTGTGTGTGTGTGTGTGTGTGTGTGTGTGTGTGTGTGTTTTCTTGCAGGATTCACCAAGTCAAATTCAGGAGTTTAACACCGTTTTGAAGACCATTATGAATGAAATTTCAACAAAAAAAACCTAATAAGTCATTTCTTACACACAAAAAACAGTATTTATTTATATATATATTAGGGCTGTCCAAAAATTAATCGTGATTAATCACATCTAAAATAAAAGTTTAACATAATATTTGTGTGTGTACTGTGTATATTTTATCATGACTATATAAATACACACATGCATATACTTGATAAAATGTTGGTTTATATTTAGATATATAAAAAATATATGTGTATGATACAAATTTTGCATTTGAATATGATGTAACTAATTTGATGTAACTTTTTTATATATAGTTTTGGCTTCTATGAATGCGTTTATCACATATACATAATAAATATATTAGGGCTGTCCAAGAATTAATCGTGATTAATCACATCCAAAATAAAAGTTTGTTTTGACATAATATGTGTGTGTGTTATATATATTTATTATGTATATGTGATAAACACATTCATAGAAGCCAAAACTATATATAAAAAAGTTACATCAAAGTAGTTACATCATATTCAAATGTAAAATTTGTGTCATACACATATATTTTTTAGATATCTAAATATAAACCAACATTTTATCAAGTATATGCATGTGTGTATTTATATATTCATAATAAAATATACACAGTACACACACAAATATTATGTTAAACTTTTAATTTGGATGTGATTACTCACGATTAATTCTTGGACAGCCCTAATATATATATATATATATATATATTTTTTTTTTAATTGCCTAGTCTGCTTCACTCACACAAGGAATTTGCTTTGGCTCCAGAAGCTTCCAGTGTACATAAAGTGACAAGTGACAACACAGAATAAATATGAAAAATGAAGATTTTAAATTATTTGTCAAGCAAACATTGTATACTCATATTTTTCCAGCATAAATTTTCTTTTTTTCCTCTTTAAAGGGGCAGTGTGTAAGTTTGACACCCAGTGGTTGAACTAGGTATTGCAATCCTGGAGCAAAACTGCGGTGGCCGGGAAGTGGAAACAACATTACAGAGTGTGAAACACTTTTACGAGGCTCGAGACAAATTTACATTTTGAAAAACATTTTTACCGATCATAAGATACAATAACAGAGGAAAAACGCTTTTACCAAGGACAAAACAGGTTTACATTTTAGAAAACAAAATAACAAAACGCAAAACACTTTTACAAGTCCTGAAACAAATTTACAATGACAGATTCCTTACGGAAAGGGAATGTACCAAACACCAGAAGTGACGCAGCGAAGGGCGTTGTTGTTGTTGTTGTTGTCGCTGGTGGTGAGCGCGGTAAATTCGTGTTGTGGAGTAAATGGCGTAAATAAAGATTATGGTGACCGAACATGGACTGCGGCCGAGGGATGTTTTGTGGCAACACAAAACCAACATTTGTTGGTTAGGAGATTTTTTCCTAACCAACACCTCTGATTAATATATTACAAACGGCTTTTATTTCTCAGAAAACTATGACAATGATCAGCTCAGCTAATCCTCATGTGCTGTACTCAGTTTTAAATGCTAATAATGTTTGTTTGAATGTCATCTTACATGACATTTATTGCCTTTACAGAAAGCAGCAGCAGATAGTTCACCTCAGATCTGGAGAATACAATAAAATTAAATACTAAACACATATCAGTGATTCAGCATCTACGTTTAATAATGTTAAAGAGGTGTAATATGTATTCATTAGATCAAAAACCTTACCATTGCGCTGGAGTGCAGTGAGTGCACTATTCTGTGCTTCTGAATGGCTATATTTACATTTCCGTCGTGTTTTGTCTGGTGCAAACAGCCAAACTGCTCATTACTGTGTATCTCATAATGAAGTGTGTTGTTAGGACACACGGTTACAATGTAATCTGCTTACCTAATGTTTATGTTAGTAATATTTATATCATTTGCTGATTAATAATCTAATGTGGAACTGAATCTGTCGAATTTCTGAGTCTGCTACTGTCCACTGGAGGTCGCATTTCGGTCACGGACACATGCTTTCAGAGCTTTTCTGAATGAATGAATGAATTAATTAATTAATTAATTAATTAATAAAATACTCTGTTTTTCACCATGGCAACCCCGGTGCTGGAATATAATTGGCTAAACTGGCATTGGGCGGGGTTAAAAGAACCAAAACAAAGACAGCGTTCCAGCACGGAAAACACATCCTCGAAGCAGAATCTCTGACTCCAGCATTGTTTTTCAGATAAACAAGAATGTCCACTGAGCATGTTTCTAAACATCTGCACACATCTTATCGTGTTTTTATGCTTTAGAAAAGTCAAAAACACATACAGCCCCTTTAAAACCTATATTAAACTAAATGCATGCACAACAGTCTGTCCAAGTCAGTGTCCTCACCCTATGCTCTATAAATACACTGAGAACTTTTCAGCACAGACCCATTCTGCAAACAGACCCCTGTATACATTTCTGGAGAGCACGAATTATGCAGCCAGAGGTACGTATTGCTGCATTTCGTCTTTAAAATGAACGCTACGAGGCAGTATGATGCTGATGCGGACCAGCTGACCACTTACCTCCATATGGACGGCTTTTCCCGCTGTTACCAGTTTGTCCAGTGGCTCGGCGACAATGCCGGTGGGCTTGAGACACAGAGAGGAGCTGACCATGAAAACGGGATTTCAGTCTGGCGAAGAAAGGTTCCAGAAAGCAGGTAAGACAAAAGACGAAAACAAAACCTGCAAAAAAACATACCTCCTGTGGCATATTTGACGATCTCCAAAAATATATACAGGATATCCATATAATAATGAGACAATTTCTTTGACTTGTCTAAGAAAAAGCTTCTTGATTAAATAATTTTTAGATATTTATCCTAGAAACCGGACAAAAACTCTACATATAAGCATTTTTACAGTGTATAGTAACTAGGGCTGTGCAATATGGACAAAATAATCATATTGCGATTTTTGGAACTAATATTGCGATTGCGATTTTATTTGCGATTTTGGCATCTAAATATCATATATATTATAATAACATCTGTATTATTTTGCGCCTATTAATGCATAAGTAAATGTTGAACTATGATTAATAAATAATGTCCAAGTATTTATTTTAATTAGTTCATGGTAGTAAAAATATTAACTAATGAATCCTTTTTGTAAAGTGTAACCTATTTGATTTATAATTGTTTGATATTTTTGGTATTTATTTATGACTGTTATTTAAGGTTTTTCGTATGAAGCATGCGTATTGCAGAAACATGTTTGCATATGCGTTTTAACTATTCTTATCTTTATCACATATTGTTTTTTGTACACATTTGTTTAATTTGTACACATACATTATTTATTAAGGTTTACTATGTCTATTTTAGGGCTTCTTAACTATGCTTGTTTCATTGTGTAATGTTTGGATTTTTTTTTGAGGTGACAATTTTAACATCTGTCCAGGGACAACAGATGAAAAATAGCCTTCTGGCTAATTTGGGTGCATTTGCAGTAATGCTTATTAATGTACACTGTCCCTGCCAAATAAACAAATAAATAAATAAATGAAATATGTAGTTTTTTTAAAAATAAAATAAAAAAGAGTGAAATAAAAAATAGTTTTATTTTCTGCAGAAGCAGTTGATTCGATTTGCATTTCATACTTGATGTCACAGTAGACTGTGTGAATTTCACTTTTCATTACGGCTGTGACAAAATAATCATTTTTAATTAAAAAATGAGTGTAAATTTGGCAGGAGCCCCCCGTGTCTGTTTGACGTGTCATGTGAGCAATATCACAACCCACCCGGTCTAAAGTTGAGGAGAAATTTCTAATTCCCTTCAAAGCCAGGTGAGCAAATATGGACATTTTCTACCCCATTAAAGGCTTCTTTCTCCTTATGTAGTAAATAACAAAAGATATACTGCGTGTGTTTGGGTGTGAGACGTATTTTGGACAAAGATGTCGGCGATTCTTCCAATTTTGAAGTCATGCAGTGTGAAACTCCCTGTCGCCGATCCATCTTGCAGTGTAAACACAGCAGCGACAGAACACTAGCCCAGATAGTCATGCAGTGTGAACACATCTGTGACACCACTACTTTGAACATCCTGCAGTCTGAACTCAGCTTAGCTGTAATCGCCCGGTGTGCTGCGTCAGCTCTGATTGGTTAACATATTAAAATCATACACAAAGAACGTATTTTGAATAAAAATCTAAATAAATTGATTGATAAAAGTGCAACCTTATGCGTTTTAGAAAGTGCATGTGCTTAAATTGTGATTTTTTTGCTATTGCGATTAATAGCACAGCCCTAATAGTAACGTTGGGTTTTGCTGTTGCAATGATTTCTGACGCATGTTTATCATTGCAGATTAGGCCTTTCACAATAATCAATATATCGACTTATCGCACAATACATGGACATGACCTCAATAGTTTTTGGTGATGCAATATATATCGCCCATACGTAAAAAAAACAATTAGCTGATTGCACAACTTCTCTATCTCTATTGGAGGTGTCGCAGATATGAGAGAGATCGCAGCCTATGGAACAAAATCAATGCCAAAAGTATTAAATTCAAAAGCTTGGTGAATGACACAAACTGAAAAAAATAATACACCGAATTAACAAGTGCTTGCATTTTAATGTCTTGAATTCCTGGGTTTTTATTTTTAGGTCCTGAAATTAAAGAAAGTTGTTTATTTAAGCTGTGAATATTTCAACTAAAAATATTTCAAACACGTTTTCATACTTATAAATTCAATAATTCATATTCAATTTCCAGATTTCACTTACAAAATATTCAATACTTTTTAAAAATACGGTGTAAAATATTCAAAGGGCAATTTTCAGTTCATTTTATTTCAGTTCAAATATTCGCTTCCTTAAATTCAGTGGTTCAAATTCGACATAACTGGGAACTGCAGGAAAAGCAATAGATTGCAGATTGAAGATCGCCAACTGCTTTTTCCCCAGCACGTGGAGATGGAATAATTTAGGATTTTGTGTGAAAAAGGCTAATAAAAGGCACAAAAGTAGCATTTAATTATTAATATCAGTGGACATTAAGTATGAGTAAATGATGTTCTAAAGATTGCAGAGCAACATCTGTCGCTGGATCACCTCTTGAGATCCAAGGAGTGTGGTTTACTCGATCACCAGCTGGCTTCAGTTACATAGAGCAAATATAAATGTCCAGAAAATCATTTACTCATACTCATTTTATTACTTAATGTCCACTGATATTAATAATTAAATGCTACTTTTGTGCCTTTATTAGCCTTTTTCACGCAAAATCCTAAATTATTCCATCTCCACGTGCTGGGGAAAAAGCAGTTGGCGATCTTCAATCTGCAATCTATTGCTTTTCCTGCAGTTCCCAGTTGTTATGTCGAATTTTAACAGTGGAATTTGAACCACTGAATTTAAGGAAGCGAATATTTGAACTGAAATAAAATGAACTGAAAATTGCCCTTTGAATATTTTACACCGTATTTTTAAAAAGTATTTAATATTTTGTAAGTGAAATCTGGAAATTGAATATGAATTATTGAATTTATAAGTATGAAACTGTGTTTGAAATATTTTTAGTTGAAATATTCACAGCTTAAATAAACAACTTTCTTTAATTTCAGGACCTAAAAATACAAACCCAGGAATTCAAGACATTAAAATGCAAGCACTTGTTAATTCGGTGTATTATTTTTTTCAGTTTGTGTCATTCAACAAAGCTTTTTAATTCAATACTTTTGGCATTGATTTTGTTCCATAGCAGCCTCTGTAACTTTTTAACCTTGCATTATTTTTTGTTAACATTTATTTATTATTTGTTTTGGATATGCGTTTTCACATTCTGATGGCAATGCCTAATCAATGAATTATTAAAATAATAAAATTTAGATTAAAATTAAAATAAATATTCTTAAGAACAAAATATTATGTGTTCTTTTGAAGACTGTACTTGCGTTATGATGCTATTATACAGCCATTCTGGCATTATATAATGAGCGGTCTAAAATAGTCTCGTTTATCGCGATATATTTTGGTGCAATATATCGTACAACAAAAAATGTATATCGTGACAGGCCTATTGCAGATGTGCTGTTTGTCTTTCCTGCATAATTCCCCTTCTCCATGGACTCTGAAGGGCGGTCAGTCATTTTTGGAGTGTAACCAGCGCTGGGACCGAAGCCTCGTCCCGCTGACCCCCGGCCCGCTCATCATCATCTCTGCTGGATGTGATTTGCATTGCATTAGCGCTCGCTCGTTCTCCTTTCTCCGGCTCTCTCCGCAGCCAAAGCCTCATCACTCGCATTATGCAGCGGAATCATTTCATACGCCTCTGCCTACGCTCCCGATGCATGCACGCTCTGCCAAATCAAGCACATGTTTCCGGAGGAGAAAAGGGAGGAAATGCTCTGATTAGCCATTATGTATGATTAGAGCCTGGATGTGTGGATTTTTAGGCCTTTACACTAAAACGCAGACAAGAGCTCTTCCTGAACACGAGCGACACACAAAAAGACACTGAATATGTTCAAATGCAAATGCCATTTAACTGCTTGTTCAAATATACAGATCTGCTTCTATAACCTGTTCAAGAGACAAACACCTTCCATTATTTAGGTTATTTAGATTCTGTAATTTGATGTTTAAAGGTAGGAGTATGTTAAATGGTTGATTTCAAAATGTCCTATAACATACACTCACTTTATTAGGTACCCCGTCAAACTGCTCGTTAACGCAAATTTCTAATCAGCCAATCACATGGCAGCTAGGCCTGTCACGATATCTCTTTTTTGTTGTACAATATACTGCACCAAAATATATTGCGATAAACGATATTATTGTCGACGCCACGGTGGCGTAGTGGGTAGCACGTTCGCCTCACAGCAAGAAGGTCGCTGGTTTGATCCCCGGCTGGGTCAGTTGTCATTTCTGTGTGGAGTTTGCATGTTCTCCCCGTGGTTGCGTGGGTTTCCTCCGGGTGCTCCGGTTTCCCCCACAGTCCAAAGACATGCGGTACAGGTGAATTGGGTAAGCTAAATTGTCCATAGTGTATGTGTGTGAATGAGTGTGTATGGATGTGTTTCCCAGTGATGGGTTGTGGCTAGAAGGGCATCCGCTGCGTAAAACAAATGCCGGATAAGTTGGCGGTTCATTCCGCTGTGGCGACCCCGGATTAATAAAGGGACTAAGCCGAAAAGAAAATGAATGAATGAATGATATTATTGTCATTTAAAAGCCATTTTATGTCACTCATTATATAATGCCAGAATTACAATATAATATCATCTCAATGCAAGTACACTCTTCCAAACAGATAATATTTTATTATTAAGACTATCTTATTTAACCATAGTCATTTTAACAACTTGATAATAAGGCATTGGAATCAGAATGTGAATAAGCATATCCTACATAAATAATAATAAATGTTAACAAAAAAGTGCAAAGTAAAGAGTAACAAAGGCTTCGATATCTGCTACCAGATCTATTTTTTAGTTGTCAGGCACTTATTTGAAAAATGAACTATAGTAGTTTATAATAAATACTATAGTGTTTTTAGCCATACTGACACTTACACCTCTAATAAAGATAGAGAAGTTGCACAATCAGCTCAAATGTTGCTAGAATTATTTTTTATGTATGAGCGATATATATTGTATCACCAAAAATTATTGAGGCCATGTTCATGTGTTGTGCGATAAGTCGATATATTGATTATCGTGACAGGCCTAATGGCAGCAACTCAATGCATTGTGCATGTGCTGCAGAAACCTGGGTTGCATGCAAAAAAATCACCTCCTATACCCTTATATAAACAAAAGTGGATGTTCTTCATACACAAAGTGCACACAACGCCCTGCGAAAAATGAGTGCACTCTAGATAAACACATGCGTAAATGTAATATTAAATATAATTGGTGAAAAGAACGTGGTCGTTCTGTCATATAAGCATGTAAAGATTGTATTCATTTTTGGAAAATGTTGAACTAAGGTTTTTTTTCTCTTAAGACCTTGCAAGTCAAACAGTCGAGCTAAGCCCTTTTAAATGGCTGGACTAATATTAAAATGTAAAATATTAGATGGATTAGACGGTGGAGAAACTACACTCAGCAGAGGTTAAAGTTAATGGAAGCATTGAATGAAATATTATGAGCTGCACTCTCCCCTTCACCTGTGCCACACACAGCACAAAAAGCCTGACATCTCTGCAGGTTTCTAAAAACCCTGCAATGACCTCATAACATCAGAAAAGACAATCAAACCCATACTCTACTTTCTTTCTCAACACTCTTAATTCACAGTTTTACAAATGTAAAGCAATGAATAAACATTAACTACAGACAAATAATGTTGTGTATGGTTTTATATTATTATTGTTTTAGTATAATTCCCTACTGAAAAAAACAGCTTAAACCAGCCTAGCCTGCTTGGCTGGTTTTGCCTGGTTTTAGAGGGGTTTTGGCCATTTCTGGCCATTTCTTAGCTAGTCAGGCTGGCAAATGACCAGCTAAAACCAGCTTGACAAGCCAAATCCAGCTTAAATCAGGCTGGTCAAGCTGTTTTTAGCTGGTCATTTTCCAGCCTGACCAGCTAAGACCAGGCTGGAAATGGCCAAAACCCCTCTAAAACCAGGCTGGTCAACCAGATAAAACCAGCCAACCAGCCTAGGCTGGTTTAAGCTGTTTTTTTTTTTTAGCAGTGTTGTCTTTCATTATCTAATATAATTATATTATAATAAGGTATTAGCCAAAAGTTTTTAATAGTTGTCCTATTCGTGTATGCATATTTATCAATTGTATAATGTTTTTATCTATGTATACAGTATTTGTACAGTATTAGTCACTTCT
>CAIGQQ010000641.1:1105619-1125314 GCA_903798035.1 Danio albolineatus
CTACAACCCAAAACACCATCCTTACAGCCAAAAACACCATCACTACATCCAAGAACACCATCACTACATCCAAGAACACCACAACTACAGCAATATACATCATCAATGCAGAAACACCATCGCTACAGCCCAAAACACTATCACTAAAGCCAAAATCACCAACACTGCAACCCCAAAACACCATTGCTACAGCCCAAAACACCATCACCACAGACGAAAACACCATCACTACAGAGATATACATCCTCACTACAACCCAAACACCATCGCTACAGCAGAAAATACCAGGACTACAGCCAAAAACATCACTACAGCCAGAAAAGCCATCACTATAGCCAAAACTCCACCACTAATCCCAAAACTCCACCACTACAGCCAAATATACCACCACTACAGCAAAAAACACCATATAACAAAATATATGTACTGTACTATATCTCATTTGCCTCTTATGGATCCCTTGTGGTTTTTGCATGTATAAAAGTGACTGTACTTTACCTCCGTCAGCATGATTAGACCCACGAAGAATGAAGCCACCGACATGCCCAGGATAAGCAGCTCTCTCCGGTAGCCCACGCGGAAGGTTTTAGGGTACATATCCACAATGGCCGTCACAAGACTCTCCACACACACAAACTAAACACAGAGCACAGCAACGTTGATATTTTCACATCACACTCAGTACTACACTCAGTAGTACACTTTGTACTACAGTAACAGCAATGAAGTGTCCATATTTAATGATTTCAACATAAAAATAAAAATAAAAAAAGTGAACAAAAGTGTAAAAGTGTGCATATATGTATTTATACAACAGTTCTGTCTGGTTCTTGAATCTGATTGGCTGATAGCCGTGCAAATGATTTATTTTCCATTGGCTCAAGTGATCAACTTCAGATGTGCATTGCATGAATGAAAGCATTTTTCAGTGTGTGTATGAACAGCGGATCACCTGACTGTCGAGTCCGAGGAAGATGAGCATCATGAAGAAGAGCGCAGCCCACAGCGGAGCCCACGGCATCATGGTCACAGCTTTAGGATACGCTATAAACGCTAGACCAGGACCTGAAGCACATTTCACAACAATATTAATGACGCGACTACAATAACACGCAATCTCGAGTAGATAATGAGATTCTATAGGAGAGACATTGTAGTTAATGATATCTATTTCAGTTTATTTAACCCTTGTGTGTGCTGTTGGGTCATTTTCATCCACTCTGGGCTGACTTTGAGTCTAAATTTGGCCACAACTTACATCAAATGCAATGCTTTTTGGTGACAAATCTTATTTTGATGCATATTTTGGGGAAAATGCTTGGAAAATTTGCCACAGTTCAACAATACACCCTGGGCATATAATTGACTCCCCTTTGGTTATGTTGGTGGCTGTTTTTGCCCCATTGACTTCCATTATAAAGGTATTTTTCATGCGTAATCATGCATTCTTGATTGTTGTTGGTTTTCCCCTTTTGGGAAGAGCTACAATAAAAATAAAAAAAAATTATTATTGTTTATTTATTGATTGCTTCTTGATTTAAGATGCGTTAGATTATTGAACTAGAAACAAAAACTCTAAGTAAGAAAAGCAGTGTACTGAGGGGTGAGATCAGCCCAAAGAGCATGCATTATATCACACAAATGCCTCGCTCTGGATGATAATGTTGGTGAAATGCTCCAGTGACGCTGCCATGTGTCTTGGCTCTGCTTTTACAGCACAGAGACACCTGTCCAAAAGCAGCAGGACAAGAGCAGAGATCACTGCCATACAAACACTACAAGATCAGCTCACAAATAACACTGGCCGCACAAACACACGTCCAGCGCTGAAAACATATTAAAGTAGCCGTACAGTTGAAAAGAAAACTATTATCTTATTTTTTCAACACACTTTTAAACATGGCAGTTTTAATAACTAATTTCTAATAACTGATTCCTTTTGTCTTTGGCATGAGGACAGCACATAATATTAGACTAGATGTTTTGCAAGATACTATTGTAATATTCAGCATAGAGTGACATTTAAAGGCTTCACTAGGGTAATTAGGGTAAAGTTAGTGTAATTAGGCAAGTCATTGTATAACAGTGGAGACAATCCAAGACTAATATTGCTGAAGGGGGCTAATAATATTGATCTTAACCTCCTAGGGCTTAGTGGCCACATGCGTGGACGGCACATTTTAGCTCTTATGTCCACAATTGTATACTTTGAATGTTTTATATTTTGTTACAGACACACAGTGTCATCCTGCAACTGTTTTGTAGCATATGAAATGACCCAAACACTATTTTTAACTGTCTAAAATAGGCAAAAAAAATTGTTTTTACTCTCTGATAGTCAAAACATGTTAAAAAAACATGTGTGTATGTGTTATTAACCACGAGTCCACATATATGGACATAATTTCTCTCTAAAAGTACATCATATCAGAAGATGATACTAGGGTTTTATTCTAATTAGGTTCTAATAAGCCCAAATAGCAAAAAAAAAAATGCATTTAAAAAAACAGCTTGGGCCTTAAGAGGTCAACATGGGTTTAAAACCATTAAAAACAGCTTTTATTGTAGCCGAAATAAAACAAGTAAGACTTTCTGCAGAAGAAAAAATATTAGAGGGAATACTGTGAGAAATTCATGAATCTGTTCAACGTCATTTGGGAAATATAAAAAAAAAAAAGAATAAAAATATTCACAGGAGGGCGAATAATTTCATCTTCAGCTGTATTTAGACATTTTTATATATTAATCACATTTTTATTTACAATGTGTGAACGGTTTATAATGAATCTTACAAGTAAGACCTTCCCCAACTTGCCTGTGAAATCTCTAGACAGATTTTTATCTAAACGAATATTTAAATACTGTGAAGTTCACATTGCCAAGAGCTTCCCTTCTCTTCTCTGACACATCAAATCAATGATTATAATGAGTGAAGGCGTCACGGTGGTGCAGTGAGTAGCACGATTGCCTCACAGCAAGAAGGTCGCTGGTTCAAGCCTCGGCTGGGTCAGTTGGACTTTGGAAACCGGAGCACCCAGAGGAAACCCACGCGAACACAGGGAGAACATGCAAACTCCACACAGAAATGCCAACTGACCCAGCCGAGGCATGAACCAGCGACCTTCTTGCTGTGAAGCAATCGTGCTACTCACTACGCCACCATGGCGCCCATATTAGGAATATATGAGAGCATAAGATATCAAATTACATAATATGCAAATATAGCAAATTATTTTCCTTCAGCTTAGTCTCTATTTCAGTGGAATGAACCCCACAGTGGAATGAACCACCAACTATTCTAGCATATATTTTACACAGCAGAAGCCCTTCCAGCCGCAACCCAGTACTGGGAAGCACCCATACACACGCATTCACACACACACACACACACTCATACACTACGGCCAATATAGTTCATCAGTTCCCCTATAGCACATGTGGAGGAAACCCACGCCAACATGGGAGAACATGCTAACTCCACAAAGAAATGCCAACTGGCCCAGTCGGGACTCGAACCAGCGACTGTCTTCCTGTGAGGCCACAGTGCTAACCACTGAGCCACCGTGCTGCCCAATACAGCAATTATACTGTATATCAAATTAAAGAAATAAAAATGTTTTATCCTAACAGATGCAACATTTTCCACCAAAAAAACCTGAAAGAAATTGCACATTCAAGATATATAGCACACAATACCCAAAAACACACACTTACACACCAACTTCAACTGTTTCTTCCATTTATTTATTTATTTATTGCATTTAGTCATTGTAAAGTAAGAGCACATTTGGTTTGATGAACTAAATATGGGTTTAAAATACTAATTCCCTAATATTAATTCCCTTATATCTTCTGTTTTAAAATCAGACTATTATTTTTTTCATATTAATGTTTCTCCTTCTTAATAATAGCCTTCAGTGAGTATTTCAGCCCCTTTTACAGCTCTATAGCGGTAAATAAGTAATGCTGAATTGTTGAATAAGTCATACAATAAAAGGCTTTTTCTGAGAAGTGCTTTAAATCGCATGAGTGCAAACACTCCAGGCTACTGTACTGCACTGTACTGTATATCTGGCACACGCATTGCTTTTCTACATAAAGCTAAAGCATTTGCCAATGAAGTGGAGGTTTAAATGTCATCTTTATCTCACCTGACTCTGCCACCGCCTCTATGGGCACGTTCTGTTCATACGCCATGAAGCCCAGGACAGAAAAGATGGCAAATCCTGCCACAAAACTGGTGCCACTGTTCAGGCAGCAGAGCATGAGGCAGTCCCTGAAAAACAGAGAAGAGTGCAGAAATATTCACCCCCCTTTAAACTCACTACCCACATAGCATATTTTCTCTGGCCCACACAATCAGCTTCTACTTGGCCCACATGCCACAGTGAGTTATGGTACATGACTGGACCAAGACTGGATTCTATACAAGGGGCAAACATGAACCATATCTGGGCCAAGTCTCAGCCAAGTTAATAACCCATTACTGGGTCTGAAATGGGCAAGATCTGTTGGTGTCACGACTGCAATCAATCTGATAAACCCATGAAGCATTTCGCTTTTTGGCTTTGCTTTTTCTCGAAGCGATCTGATTGGTAGAATTCTTTCTTTACTTAAAAATTAATTAAATGTATTTTAAAAGTGGGTCAAGATGGGCCAAAGTTACGTAGCCCACATATACATTTTTAACATCTGGGCCAAATGCTACATTTGATATCTGGCCCAAGTCTTGAGAGCCACCTATAAGATGGCGCCACCCGGGCCATGTTTGGCTCACATGCTGTGTGCCAGTGCCGGATGAATGCCTGCTATGCCAGCTTTATGCCAAATCTGGGCCAGAATTCTTTGCTACGTGGGTAGCTATATTTCCATCCACCTATTTATATAGATTATTAAATAAAAATGCATGATAGAAACACCAAGATGTGCATAAATACTGAAAAATACAAAAAATACTGATAATAATTATATAAACTGAACTGTATAAATAGTTGAAATAAACTGTGCATAAACTCTGCTGTAAACACATTTAATGAATGAACTCTGCACGTGCGCTTCATCAGTGTGTGAAGTGAGTGAGTGAACAGATGATGATCAGATAAAATGTGAAAAAACAAGAATCAGCAGTTGAGTTTGTCCATATTTTACCCAACATTGGGTTAAAAAACAACCCAGCATTTTTAGAGTATGGTTTCCGCAATCTTTGAAATCTCTCTTTGTTTTCTGCATAGGTGAGCTGATTTTAACAATTGGAAGACTTGTTTTAACGCAATGCTGGGTCAAATATGGACAAAAACAACAGCTGGGTCAAAAGATTTTAAAAAAGATTTTAATTTAAATGAAAAAACAATTTAACAGAGTGGTTTGTCCATATTTGACCCAACTATGGACTGCAACAACCCAATATATTAATTCTTTCATTCATTCATTCATTCATTTATTCGTTCGTTCATTCATCCATTTTCCTTCGGCTTAGTCCTTTATTTATCAGGGGTCGCCACAGCGGAATGAACCACCAACTATTCCAGCATATGTTCTACGCAGCAGATGCCCTTCCAGCTGCAACCCAGTACTGGGAAAGGAAGAGGAATCTTTAAAACTCTAAAGTTGTTGATCAATTGGAAGACTTGTTTTAACCCAATGTTGGGTCAAATATGGACAAAAACAACAGCTGGGTTAAAAGATTTAAAATAAAATTTTAATTTAAATGAAAAACATAATTTAACGGAGTGGTTTGTCCATATTTGACCCAACTCTGGGTTGCAACAACCCAATATATTCATTCATTCATTCATTCATTCATTTTCCTTCGACTTAGTCTCTATTTCAGAAGTCTCCACAGCGGAATGAACCACCAACTATTCCATCCTATGTTTTACACAGAGGATGACCTTCCAGCCACAATGCAGTACTGGGAAACACCCATACACACTCATTCACACACACACGGCCAATTTAGTTCATCAATTCCCCTACAGCGCACGTGTTTAGACTGGGGGGGAAACCAGAGCACCGGTTTCTTCATCTGTAATTAGAAACTGTGCATGAGTTTAAAAGGTGTGCACGTGCATATTTCACACGGATTTGCCATGCTGACCAACAGAGAGTGACTCTGAATTGTGACTTTGAATTCCAAGAAATCAGCCAATCTGCTAATGTGACACATTTAGAGGGAAGAATGGAGATCCTGCTGTCTCTCTGCTTCAGCAAACAGAAGACGACGTTAAATATTTGATGACTCAGCAGTGGTTTGCCTGAAGGCATGACAGAGATGAAGGATACTAAGTCCTGTTTATGAGTGAACAATTACAAATCTGATCACTCAAAATCTCCATGCATCCTCACTGCGCTTGAGCAGCTCTATAGGGAATGGAGGATTACTGCACCGGCAGAACTTTAAGAAGACAAAAAATGCAATCGTCACTGCATATGTTGCATAGTGATATGAAGAGGATCAGTGCATATCAACTATGAATTAAATCATCAGTAAATCCAGCTTTATATCTGTCGAGAGCTCATACTGGAATAGATTAAACCCATGGTGTTCTCATCTAAACATGTGATTTATATTTATGTGCAAGCTGGAGTTTAGCATTAAGCATTTGAGAATCACGCAGCGTTTCCTAAAAGAGAACTAAAAGAGAAGTAAATCAATCAAGTTCAATCCAGGCCATTTTTCACTAGCTAAAAGTCATCACTGGCAAAAATAGGTGTTTGTCGAGACTCTGACCTGTAGCAGTTGTTGTTGTAGCTGTTGTAGCTGCCGAGAGCTGTTAAACAACCCAGACATATAGCATATGAGAAGAAGATCTGCGTGCCGGCATCCACCCACACCTGCAACAAATAATATACTCTGTCACTGCGATATATTCATGAATCAAGCATAATATCAATCATTTTTATTAAATGCATTACAGACTAGACTTAATTTTGCACTTAAAGGGATTGTTCATAGTTAAACTTTGCTTAAAATGCAGGATATACAGATTCAAAAATTGTTCAGAACCCCTCCAAAGAGACATAAAGTCACTTTAACTGTATCTCTCTTGTTAATTTAACGTGTGCTCTCATTAAATGGAATTAACTCACATCTTAAACACGCCCTCGTTTCGTTTTTAATTTCTATTTATGTATTTCATGCATAATTATTTTAATTTTATGCATAACACTCATGAACTGTTAAAGCAAAGATCACAGATATAAAAAATACAGGCCGATCATGCTATAGGCAAGTGCAGAGTTTTCATTTTAAGCTAATTTATTGTATTTTTAACTATTTTATTTTATTTTATTTTAAAAAGTTAATTATTATCACCTATTTAGTAACAAACTGTTATAAAAGCAACACAACTACACTTTAAAGCAGTTTTGAGCACTTTATCCTAAATCGAACCACTTTTTTGGTCCCACAGGTGGCTTTAAAGGGAACTTATTATGCAAAAATGTATTAATTCTATTTTTTATAATCACACATTTTTCCTTTGTACGTGTCATCAGAGGGGGAAAGCCCCGCCCACTAGTGTCCATCTCTCCCTCATTAGCATAAGATATTAGTCTTATAACTCTCTGAATCTGACCCTTTTAGGCTTTGATCTGGATTGTGTCATTGTGGTGACTGTCGCTTTAAATTCAAATGAGATTGTGCTCTTTTTAAAAGAGGGCGGAGCTACAAATGCCTGTGCGTCTGCATAGTGGCACATTCAAATACAAGAATACCGTCCTATGTTAATGAGGGAGAGATGGTCACTAGTGGGCGGAGCTTTCCCTCTCTGATGACACGTACAAAGGGAGAATGTCAATCAAAGTGTTTCTGCAGACAGTTTTTATAAAGTCTGATTAGAACAAAGACAATTAATTGGATATATTCACACACTGCTGACACACAACTGGGTTAAAAACCCTTATAAAAGTGAGTTTATCATAATAGCCCCCCTTTTTTTTTAAGAAAAAACCAACAGGAATCTTCAAACTCCCAAAAGTGACTTTCAACAACACCGGCTACTTTTCTAGATTCTGATGTAAGAGTCTCACCTGCAATGGGCTAACATAGTGCTCTAACGCCCTGAATAGAGTCATTCTGGCCCACAGAGAGCCAGAAGTGTAAAAATGTGGCCATAGGGGATCTATGAGGGTCGGTGGAAAAATAAACCAGCAGCTCTTTAAGACGCTCTCACATCACCATTGAGCCACTAATCTCCTTTACTAGAGAAACAATGGAGAACTCAGAGTATTTGCTTCCTGCAGCGGTAACTACGGCAACCCTGCTGACCTCACAAACACACAGCGAGAACATCCAGTCTACGTGCACGCTCATTTACATCCTCATTTTACCATTCGGCTTCGCTCCGTCTCATTCTCTAAAAGCTGCTTATTGATGTTGTGGCTAATTTGGAGGTTTGTTTTGTCTTGTTTTAGCCAGAAAGTGGAGCGTTTCCATATTCGAATGACAATAATACTGAATAACAGGTGACGCTTTATAATAAGATTATATTTATTTATTATTTAACATAAAAAAATAACTATGAACAATACATTTATTACAATACAGTTGCTCATTGTTAGTTCATGCTAACTCACGATGCATTAACTAATGCTAACAAGCATGACTTTGGATTTTAATAGTGCATTAGTAAACGTTGAGCTATGATTGAAGTATTGGTCATAATTAGTTAATTGATATTAAATCAATTAACTAACATTAACTAATGAATTCATTGTAAAGTGTGACCGGATAACATTCACAAAAATATAATGTTTTTATATTCATAGCCATATATTGACATTGAAGCATCTTAAATAAGGCATACACTATTTTGTGATTATTTTGAGTGAGGTATTGTCAATTATTAATTGTTATTAATCATTTTAAACACTTGCAATCAAAGCTAATTAGTTAGCCAATGAACTCTGGGGGTATTTTGTGTGGGTGTATGAAGCTCATAACAAGACTAGTGCATTTACTTTTATTTCATTCATTCATTCATTTATTTTCAGCTTAGTCTCTATTTCAGAAGTCGCCACAGTGGAATGAACCGCCAACTATTCCAGCATATGTTTTACGCAGTGAATGCCCTTCCAGCCGCAACCAGTACTGGAAAACAAAGCTGACAGAAACTAAAACAGCTGATGGAGTATACACTAACCTAAGCATAGAGCAATATATGGCGCCAGAAAGTGCAAATTTTGATGCCATACAAGGTGAGCTACTGAGCAAACTGACTGCTCCAGAAGGAGCTGTCCATACTGAGGTAAGTGATCAACAGTTTTGCAAAAAGGAAAAGAAGCTGTTTCTGGCATCATTACACCTCGTCAAGATCGTTTTATCTACAAAACGCAACCAGACGTACGCCAGGGGATATACAGAATTTGCGGTTTCCCAAAAATGTAGCATTGGGGACATATTCACAATGAGCCTGTGTTGGACATTATGACTGTTTCCAGCATTTGAATAACTGGAAACTACTTAACTTTGCACAGTATGGGTTTGATTGATTGTCAGCTGTTAAAGAAGGTAAATTAAAAATATATACTACCTCAAAATGTCATTGAACAATAATGATGAAGATCTAGTTGTTAAATCTATAAGAAATGCAGATTTGTACCTGAGGGTCTGATAGACGGGAGATATCGGGATACAGGTAGAACTTTATTCCATTAAAATACGGAAACTGTTCATATGTTTTAACAGTGTAGTCTACCACAATATCACAGAAAAAGCAGCCACTTAATAGTTGTGTAGTTTTCCATGCGGTTTGAAGCTCTCTGGCACCGAGCGCTGAACTGCGTGGTGAGATTGTAAAGGAAGTTGGTGAATAAAACAACGGTGAAAGTGAACAGACCTCTTATTGTGCGGCATGAAAGCTAATTAAACACTGGTGTCGGAGGCGCCCCATCGTCAAACAGCAGTCCTTTATCACCCGCTGTCTTTCTCTGCATCTCCTTTATGTCTCTCGCTCTCTCAGGACATCGATATACTTCACATACATTCCTGCGGTTCTGCTTTCTGTTCACTGGGATGATCAAACCCTGATTTACACTCGTCTCCATGTGTGGATGTCCTATAGTCCCAATAAATGACCCCAGAGTTCCTACATCTAGGACAGCCTGTGCTTTCAGTACACGTGGAAAACCATTCATTCATTTTCCTTACGCTTATTGTCTATTTCAGTGGTCGTCACAGTGGAATGAACTGCCAACTATTCCAGCATATGTTTTATACAGCGGATGCCCTTCCAGCCGCAACCAAGTACTGGAAAACACCCATACACACTCATTCACACTCATAAACTATGGCTAATTTAGTTCATCAGTTCCCCTATAGCGCATGTGTTTGGACTGTGGGGGAAACCGGAGCACCCGGAGGAAACCCACGCCATCACCACAAATAAAGTACATCAAGGAGGTTTTTACAGCAGAACAAAGCCAGATAGGTTCATCAGCAGCTCGATGTGAAGCACAGCACTGTTGTATAAGACTGAAGGCTTTATTCTGTGATAACAACCCTCCTGGATGACCTTTATCCTGCTTTTTACATAGATATTTGCCAAAAAACAGCTGATGGAGTATACACTAACCTGCGCATTATTCAGACACTAGATGGCGCCAAACAGACAACAACACAAAGCTGACAGAAACTAAAACAGCTGATGGAGTATACACTAACCTGCGCATTATTCAGACACTAGATGGAGACACACAGTCAGAAACACACAGCTGACAGAAACAGCTGATGGAGTATACACTAACCTGCGCATTATTCACACACTAGATGGAGACACACAGTCAGAAACACACAGCTGACAGAAACAGCTGATGGAGTATACACTAACCTGCGCATTATTCAGACACTAGATGGAGACACACAGTCAGAAACACAAAGCTGACAGGAACAGCTGATGGAGTATATACTATCCTGCGCATTATTCACACACTAGATGGAGACACACAGTCAGAAACACAAAGCTGACAGAAAAAGCTGATGGAGTATACACTAACCTGTGCATTATTCAGAGACTAGATGGAGACACACAGTCAGAAACACAAAGCTGACAGAAACTAAAACAGCTGATGGAGTATACACTAACCTGTGCATTATTCAGACACTAGATGGTGCCAGACAGTCCAAATTTTGACGCCATACAAGGTGAGCTACTGAGCAAACTGACTTCTCCAGAAGAAACTGTCCATACTGAGGTAAGTGGTCAACAGTTTTCCAAAAAGGAAAAGAAGTTGTTTCTGGCATCTTATCGCGCAGTCATAATTGCTTCACTTATAAAATGCAACCAGACGTACGCCGGGGGATATACAGAATTTGTGGTTTCCCAAAAATGTAGCCCTGGGCACATATTCGCAATGAGCCTGTGTTGGACATTATTACTGTTTCTAGCATTTGAATGACTAGAAAACTACTTAACTTTGCATAGTATGGGTTTGATTGATTGTCAGCTGTTAAAGAAGGTAAATTAAAAATATATACTACCTCAAAATGTCATTAAACAATAATGGATGAAGAGCTAGTTGTTAAATCTAAAAGAAATGCAGATTTTTACCTGAGGGTCTGATAGACGAGAGATATCGGGATACAGGTAGAACTTTATTCCGTTAGCAGCTCCAGGCAGCGTGATTCCTCGGAGGAGAAGGATCAACAGCATGAAATACGGAAAGGTTGCAGTGACGTACACCACCTGCAGGGGGAACAATGTAGACATTTTACTGCATATAAACATTCGCATTAGACAGAGTATGCTGGAGACACTCAGTCTATCCAAACCATCCATTCAGTCAACTGTACATTTATCAACAATCATAAAGTAAACGTTATGAATTCTGTAATCTATTCCCTAGTGTATTTTCAAACCTGTATGTATTATTATTAGGGCTGTCAATTGATTAAAAAAATTAACTAATTATTCACACTTTTGTCTGTGATTAATCATGATTAATCAGGAAAAGCTGTATTTATTACAGAAATAAAAACACAGGCATGTAAGTGCCATTTGAATTTTAAAACAATCAATGCCAATAACAAACTTAATTATTTCCATGTTGGATTCTAAGTGAACTACAAAAAAATCCAAAATACAGGCATTGCAAATATGGAAATTGGAAAATTATAATAATAAAGTATTGAATACAAACAATTGTACTCATTGTAAAGTTGTTTTGCGAGTTGAGAACATTAATTATAAAGTAGAAACAATTTTGCTTTGTCCACCGTGAATTTCGGTGCTTAATTTCTGTGCCACTGGTGCTGTGACAAGGATGCAAGAAGCACCAAGGGGTACATCAAAGTCACGCACTAAAGACTATAGGCTAGACTTCTTACATGGACTTTGGTCACGCCATCTCTAAACATTCAATTCTAAACTGCTTTGAGCGACTGTCTGCGATGTTAGGCGTTTAATCTTGTTGTTAGGATATCCACACATACACAAACACTCTCTCTTACACACACACACACACAGATCACGCGGGCAGTACAGCGAGCTCACACGGTATAAGTGACTCCCTTCAGAGTCATCAACGCGCACGGTCGCGTTCATCAACCGCTCTTTGCTCTTGGAGAACGGTGATCACGCCGCCCTCAACCCGAATATGAAAAAGAAAGTGACCGGTTCGCGGATGAACGTGAGGACCGGGCGGGAGGGAGTAGGTGTCGCGGATTACGCTGGATTTATACTTTCGCCTGGCGCCGCATCGCGCCTCCGCTGAGTGCGCGCGCACCTCGAGGCTTTTATACTAGCCGAGGGAGGGGGTAGGTGTCGCAGATTAAAGTGAGGACCGGGGGGGGTCTTCTGTCGGCCGCCTCTGTGGACGCGCCGGCCCTGAACACACGTCGGCCAGAACAGGAAATAAGAAAAAACTGCCACTGCGTTAAATGCGTTAATTTTTTTAACACGTTTAATATTTCAAATTAATTGGCGCGCGTTAACGCGCTAATTTTGACAGCCCTAATTATTATTATTAATCATTCATTTTCCTTCGGCTTAGTCCCTTTATTAATCCGGGGTCACCACAGCAGAATGAACCGCCAACTTATCCAGCATATGTTTTATGCAGCGGATGCCCTTCCAGCCGCAACTCATCCCTGTGAAACATCAATACATTCTCATTCACACTCATACCCTATGGACAATTTAGCTTATCCAATTCACCTATACCACATGTGCTTGGACTGTACCCGGAGGAAACCCACGTGAACGCGGGGAGAACATGCAAACTCCACACAGAAATGCCAACTACCTACTGCGCCACCGTGTCGCCCCTATTATTATTATTATTATTATTATTATACATTATTATTAAGCAGCCTTGGCGTGAATATAGCCTATTGGTGCTTAATTAAAGTGTCACCCAGAATTTCGTCTATTTTAAAATATTACTTAATAATTGAGCTAATTAGTTGAACAGTGTGTGGTGGGCTATCCTGTGCAGATCTTACTAGTATACATTTAAAAGGAAGAGTGTGAGCACATGAGTGAGTGAGTAAATGAAGCAGTGCTCTTAAAGTGAAGGGGTAACAGAAAGCTCTGAGTGTCTGCCAGAGAGGGCAGGTTTCTCCCAAAGCCTTAATTGGCCACCAATTGAAAGAGCTACTCTCAGGGGGAGGAAGAGATGCAGGTCTGAGCCAGAGGTTTTGATGGAGAAAACACTCGACAGTCCAACAACCGCACATCAAAAAGACAAAAATAGAATAGTCAGGCCACCATCCTGTTGTGACTTGTCAACATGATGTTCACAGGCTTGAATTATTACCAAGTCTCAACCAAAGAGTGTAAGATCTTTGTCTCGCAAGGCACACAGAGGCTCGAATCCTCAGTCCTATCACACTGACCGTGGTAGAAGATCACCGCATGATTCTCCTCCGCTATACATCCAATTCCAGAACCTAAAACGCTTTTGCATTCACGGCCCACAGAAATGAGTTCAACATTTTGAAGCTCTTTCAGTCCCGTGAACAAAACCACCCTTGGGGGCGGCACTAGGTTCTTGTTCCTCTGGCACTCGTTCAAGACCATACGAGGACAAGACAGGGTTTGGACACAAAAGCCCCTACTCTGTTTCCCTCTAGAAGGATCCCAACTGGGTTGTGTTGGCAGTGTGGGAAAATGTGTGGCACGGAAACGTACAATCGCTTCAATCTGACCTGGGTAATTTACTGTACCAAATGACAACAAACACGTCTCGCCCCAAATGCGTGGCCCTTTGAGCCTCTTTAGGATGTTAATAAAAACGTTTTGCACCAAACAGTGCAGGAATCGATGTAAATCTTACATTTAGTCATTTAGCAGATGATTTTGGCCAAAGTGACTTATAAATGAGGAGGCATTAAGCAACTCAACATGAAGAGGCAATACGTGCAAAATAACTGATATTGCATGGAGAAGTAAGAGGTAGAGTTAGAAAGGGAGAGGGGAATTATTATTATTATTCATTATTTAATGAAGTACTCAAGTGCTCACAGAAGAGAGACGTTTTCTTGGGATGCACCAAATTTTGGCTGCTGAAAATTGACAACATAAAATGGTATTTTTGGTTTTAAGCCAAAAAAAGGTTATGCTGCGCTTCTCTGCCCAGAAGTGTTCAGTGCGCTGGTTTCACACTCCTTTCTCCAGCTGTAGTTGTTGACTGGATATAAGCAGTATTCACACCAGAAGCAGAAAGCTCTGCGCTATGAAACCCATTCATTTCATTGCGCCATGCATTCACACATTCCAGCATTCACACCAGAAGCAGAAAGCTCTGCGCTATGAAACCCATTCATTTCATTGCGCCATGCATTCACACATTTCAGCATTCACACCAGAAGCAGAAAGCTCTGCGCTATGAAACCCATTCATTTCATTGCGCCATTGCAAAGGCTGGTTTGCTGCTGTGTCAACCAAAGTATGGATTATGCATAAAACCCATAGTTATCTATGCATGAACCGCACATGGGGCTCCACGGTGGCATTGTGAGTAGCACATTCGCCTCACAGCAAGAAGGTCGCTGGTTCGAGCCCCGGCTGGGTCAGTTGGCATTTCTGTGTGGAGTTTGCATGTTCTCCCCGTGTTGGCGTGGGTTTCCTCCGGGTGCTCCGGTTTCCCCCACAAGTCCAAAGACATGTGGTTTAGGTGAATTGGGTAGGCTAAATTGTCCGTAGGGTATGAGTGTGAATGAGTGTGTATGGATGTTTACCAGAGATGGGTTGCAGCTGGAAGGGCATCCGCTGTGTAAAACAATGCTGGATAAGTTGGCCGTTCATTCCGCTGTGGCAACCCCGGATTAATAAAGGGACCAAGAAAGTCAACAAGAAAATGAATGAATGAATGAACTGCACATGCTCAGTGTGAAACCAAAGTACACTCAAATAACACACTGACAAGATATTTTTATGTAGTATACTTGTTCCTGCTGCTCGCAGTAGTGCTAATTTGCTGTCATGGCAACGCTAGTAAAATGACTGTGGGGGAAACCGAAGCAACCGGAGGAAACCCACACCAACATGGGGAGAACATGCAAACTCCACACAGAAACACCAACTGAATCAGCCGAGGGTCGAGCCAGCGACCTTCTTGCTGTGAGGCAATCGTGTTACTCACTGCGCCACCGTGACACCCTAATAAATCATTATTAGAAAGTATTTTGTTTCTAATTTCAGCTAAGCGCTCCCTGAATTTTCCTTTCAGAGCAATTCTAAAGTTATCAGCTGCCATTTGAGTACTAGCAGAGATTCAGCAGTCTGCGTGGGATCCAGAAGATCGTTCCACCGGTGAGGAACAGAGAATGAATAGGTTCTGGAAAGTATAGAGCTGCTCTATAACATCACTTAACAAAGTGATCCAGTGGGATTACACACATCAAGCATGTTAAGCTGAGATCTGAAAGTTCCCATTTGATTGAAACCAGACATTCAGGAGTCTGTGGGGGACGTGGGGTTCCACCGGTGAGGAACAGTGAATGAATAGGTTCTGGAAAGTGATATAGAGCCGCTCTGAAGCTCGGTTAACATCACTTAACAATGTAATCCAATGTGATTACACACATCAAGCATGTTAAACTGAGATCTGTAAGTTCCCATTCGATTAAAACCAGACATTCAGTAGTCTGTGGGGAACTTGAGGTTAAACCGGTGAGGGACAGAGAATGAATAGGTTCTGGAAAGTGATATAGAGCCGCTCTATAACATCACTTAACAAAGTGATCCAGTGGGATGACACAAATCAAGCACGTTAAGCTGAGATCTGTAAATTCCCATTTGATTGATACCAGACATTCAGCTGTCTAGGGGGACGTGGGGTTCCACCGGTGAGGAACAGAGAATGAATAGGTTCTGGAAAGTGATATAGAGCCGCTTTAAATCTCGGTTAACATCACTTAACAAAATAATCCGCTGGGATAACACAAATGAAGCATGTTAAGCTGAGATCTGTAAGAGTGAGCTCTTGGTCAAAGGAGATCCTTTAATCCGAATGCACCTCACAGTGTGCGCAAGCCAAAGCCAGTCCAGCTCACTAATTCACACCCTTTTCAATTAGTCTCATAAAATGATTACATATCCATATCCAAAAAACCATGGCCACTGCAATAAGGGAATCCCCTGCTAGGCTTTCAGCTGCATGCGTGTGGTTTTTCTCAATGAATGGCGCAATGTTTCAACTCGCCGTGAGACTCTGACGCATGCTGACTTTCTCCCAACTCTCCCCAGTCCAACATTTAAGCCCCGCATTCACAGGTCAACCCCATGCCATAAATCTACCGCTGGCTTATGGGAGAATCGCAAACAGCCACAAAAGGCCTGCGGTGAACAGCTTAGCAAATGTCCTGAATGCTGCAATCTGTATAGTGGTCAAAGGAGAGGAAGAAAGCAGTTTGCTCTCCGCCAGACATAATTCCTGACAGAAGGGAAGAGGCGAGCGGGGAAACTCTGCATGCTCCTCATGAACGCTCCACTTTCCCTCTGTGAATACAGAAATCAATCTTGGACAGGCTGCTAAAGCCTTGCCATGAAGGAGCATTCTTTCCCCTTGCTTCACGGCCAAACAAAAGCCACTTCAGGAGATATAGGCCTTGCTGCCGAGCTTTTCTCCGGGACCTGTACAATGTGAACCCATTTATTTTTCCCCACACATCCCTCTTCCTTTCTTCCCACTTTCTTTCTGGCTCATTGAGTCTGTTAGACTTTCTTAAAGGCTGCCCGAAGAATAGAATCCAGAGGAAGGCTAGTGACTGAGCTGCAGAGATTGGCAGAGGGACACAGGCCCTCATAATGCAATGGATTGTGGGTACAAGGCGAAGGCAGAGGAAGGCCAGAGCTGCATTTTGCGGTCCAGACACAGGGATAATGCAAACTGTTTGTTTTCCAAAGGCACTTTTTCAAAGTAGGTTGGTTCGAGTTTACCAATAAACCATTTGGTTATTGTGGGGATGCACCTACGTTTCCGTTCGGCTTCTGGACGTCTGCCGAATTCTGCTCAATGGGGTTTTTGGATGCCTGCCTGTCTGATATTCGAGTTGCCACTTTTGACAGCTGACGTTCTCTCGATCCGTCTCCAAAGCCTCAAAGTGATTGAAATCTTTACACAGAGAATATTTGCAGATCCACAATGTCGCCGCACGTACTGTGTGAGCGTTCGACGTGTCAAAGTTGCACTGATGGCATCATTCGCGGGGATGGAATGTACATCTCACTCGCCCGATTGATTCCCATTCATTCCAGTCTCTCATTGAGACGTCTCCAACTCTCATTCTTTGGTTAACATCTACACAACATCCAACACCGTTTCTGCTCACTGGAGCTTTTGTTTTTACCTTTCCCGTTGATTTGGGACCTTTCCAAATGCAGAAATAACATATGACCCAGGCTATGGCGAGACAGAGAGCGAGTTCCCAGCGAAGGCCGCCCACTTCTTCAATTCCAGAGGATATTTTGAGAACACGGCGTCTAGAAGGAGACACATTCTGACATTAGCAATCAAGCAACAATAATACAAGTCAACTGGTCAATTTATATCATGCAGCAATGCTCAATCCTGGTCCTCACAACCCCCCCGCTCTGCACATTTAACACGTTTAGCAATATGGGAAAATGTAATGTGTATTTATTTAGCACATAAATTTGTTGGAGGGGGGTTTCTCCACACCACATAACGGCGCCAGTGTGATCAATACACCAACTATTGGTGTAGTGGTAGTCAGTGTTAGAGCCAATTCAGTGGATGGGGATGATTGCAAGGCCATGATGGTGAAAATTTTAGCCAGGACACGGGGGTTACACCTCTACTCTACATGAGAAGTGCCATGGGATTATTAATGGCCACAGAGAGTCAGGACCTCGGTTTAACGTCTCATCCAAAAGACAACAATCACTGACAGTATAGCTTCCCCTTCACTTTACTGGGGCATTAGGACTCACACAGACTGCCGGATAAGTGCCCCTGCTAGACTCATAACACCACTTCCAACAGCAACCTAGTTTTCCCGTGTGGTCTCACATTCAAGTACTGACAAGGCTCAGCCCTGCTTAGCTTCAGTGAGGAACCGGTCTTGGGCTGCAGGGTGATATGGCTGTGGCATATGGTAAATAAAGCGGGGGATAGAATGGTAATATACAGTAGAATCCTGGTAAAACCGTCAGGGTTGACAGGTGTGTGTTTGCAGGATCTTCAGACTGAATTGAACACACTTCTTTCAAACTGGAACACTGGCAGAATATCCTATGGTGTGTAGAGCGTTTATGGTTCAATAGAACAAACATCTGAAGCAGAAAGAAGAATATATACGATTTGCAAAGTGGACGGTTGGGACTCAGATTGAGAATTGCTGATACAATGCAAGGTTGATATGAGCAGGGTTTGTTTGGACTAAATTGGACTAAGAACCTAGCCAACACTTCATTTTGACTTTAACTCATAATCTATTGACTTTAAGTACTGTACATGTGCACTTATTCTACTGATCATAACCCTAACCATCTAACACTACAATGACTGATAGTTGATACACTTGCAGAACATTATGTCTAAAGGGGGCCATTAAAATAAAACACAGCCAAAAGCCACCCTCACAAAGAGCACGTTTGAACTAAATTGAACAAGCTAACACCTCATTTTGGCCAAAACCAAAACTTATAATCTATAAGTATAGAAGATGTAAACTTATTCTACTAATTGTAACCCTAACCGTCTAACACTATAATGATGTCAAATGGGGGCCGTCAAAATAGTGTGACCGAAACCGAATCTTCATAAAGCGCTCAACAGTCGCTCAACAATGATCTCCATCAAAATGCTGTGAGACTCTGACTTTCTGGAGAGTCAACTCCACATGCCCAACTATTTGTCCCAACTTTTCTGTGGTCTGAAGTTCTGTTTAACACATTGAATGCAATGAACTGTCACAGGCCCTCATAATGGATTGTGGGTACAAGGCTAGATCTGCATTTTGCTGTCCAGACACAGGGATAATGCAAACTGTTTGTCCTCCAAAGACATGCAAGGTTCATGTGAGCCAAGTTTGGACTGAATTGGACTAGTCAACACTCAATTTTGATCTCCACAAAATTTATAATCCATTGACTATAAGTAGAGTACATGTAAACCTATTCTACTAACCCTAACCGTCTATAGCGATCGTTAACGTAACAAAATCGGAAAGCACACAGTAGTCGCTCAACAATGACCTCCATCAAAATTCTGATGGACTCTGACTTCCAG
>CAIGQQ010000641.1:1132264-1143323 GCA_903798035.1 Danio albolineatus
ATCTATCTATCTATCTATCTATCTATCTATCTATCTATCTATCTATCCATCCATCCCACATTTCCATAATGATTGTAATTGATTAAACATCAAGAACTGGTGTTTTTCTAATTCAGGAATGTTGACAAAATATTCTTAGAATATAGTTTTTTCAGCTGGACACTATAGTAATTTATTGTAAATAGTAGTGTATTAGCATACTACATACTGTAGTGCATTACATATTTTAGTATTTAAAACCCTTAGTTTGCAAACGCTACAGCATACTCTAGTATTACCTTTAGTATAAATAATATTGCATACTTTTATTTTTTCTACGGTAAACTGTGGTGTATTGTAATATAATATATAGTAGTAGACGTTGGGTTGCTTCTATTACTACAGCTTTACATTAGATTTACCACAACAGATTAAATAAAATACTCTTTACTATAGTAGTGGTTCAAAAACACTGTACAATATAGTGTGTTGTGGTATAATATACTGTATATAGTTGTAGAACACTAGTATAGTATTGTGTTGTTTTTATTACTATAGCTTTAGTATTATGGACGTTCTTTGTACTATAGTAGTTTGGCCCAAAACACTGTAATGTTTATTATAAATTACACTAATATATTATTTAATGCGAGAAGCAGTCACGTTGACATAATTATACAGTGATAATGATATACTCCAACATGATCGTGATACATTTAAAACATTGAAGAACTAATGTTGTCCTAACGTTGCGTTATCAGCTGGAGCGCCATATGGAACAGAGCACGTGTTTTATAATACAAGCGACGTCATCACAAGATACCCAGAAATCTGATAAATATGACCATATATTATTCACATTATTATAAAAATCATAGCTAATGCATTTGAACATATATTTGCAATTCTTAAATGCTTGAAAATAAATATGCAAAATAATATACATGATGAAATATAAGATGTATATATCACATATGGGCCATTTTATATATGTTAAACCCAAAAAGGAATGTGTTGTGTCATCTGGTAATTCGCATATGTTCACATTGATGCTGTGTTATGATCGCTTTCACTGCGCTTTATACTTAAATAGAAGGAAAGCACGTCACGTATCTTTCTTTCTGAGCTAAATAATAAGTTTAAACAGCTCATAAACTCACTTAAATGTGAATAAAGTGCCATAAAAGCTGTGCTGTTGAGGTTAAGTTGAGTTTATATTCACACATTTGTTCATTTCTGAACAGTGTCAGCTTGTTTGTTATTGTTTATTACGCTACTTTGAATATCCAGCCATGCAAATATGACTTCAGAGCAACATTAGCTCTATTTAACTAACTGTGATAGTCATAAGTCATGCTAATATGATTTCAGGTTTTATTATTAGCACTTTTCTGAAATGATATCGAGGAGAAAGTCCATATGTGCGAATATAAAAACAACTTTACCTCGATCTGTTAGACGCGTGTTGCTGTCGCGCGCGCGCTGAGGTGGCGTTTGTTTACCTGACCAAGCAGAGGAGATTTCTCCAGGAGTGAAAAATAATCAGCTTCACAAACTATGTCGGTTGTCTTACCGGGTGTGTGTGTCAGTGAAGCTCCTCAGACACCCGGTCACCGGCCGCTTCAGTCCGGACCCGAGTGACGGAAGAAAAGAAAAGGAGAAAAAGAATAAAAGTGGAAATCCCTGAAGGAAGGATGTCACAGAGCTGTGACTGAGGCAGTGAGCAGATCTACTGCTGTGATCTCAATCTGATCTCCACCGCCTCTCGCTGGACACACACACACACACACACACACACACACACACACACACACACACAGAGAGAGAGAGAGATAGTGAGATAGTGAGAGATAGATAGAGATAGAGAGAGAGAGAGATTTTTATATTAGATAATGAGATATTTTTATTTTTATTTATTTATTTTTTATATTTGAGATATTATATTTCTATTTATATGAGATGTATATATATTTTATTTATTATTATAATTATTTTATTTATTTATTTTTTACTTCTACTATTTACTGTGTTTACTGTGTTTTTTTTACTACATATGCATGTTCTTTTTTATGTAAACTTAATAACTGCTTTGGCAATACATTTTTAAAATTTGTCATGCCAATAAAGCAACAATTGAATTGAATTGAATTGAGAGAGATCATTTATAATCTAAATTATAATTGAATCATTGTAAATATACTGATTATTACTGTTTTTATTTTTTATTATTACTGTTTTATTTTACAATGTTGATTGTCAAATGTACAGTGTTTGCTGATCTATTATTATTTTTTATTGATATAAATGAATAATATTACATTTATGAATGATATGACAAATTGAATAATATGATATACTGAATAATAATATGATAAACTGAATATGACATACTGAATATTAATATGATATATTTAATAATATGATATATTGAATAGTAATATGATAAACTGAATAATATGATATACTGAATAATAATATGATATACTGAATAATAATATGATATATTGAATAATAATATGATATACTGAATAATAATATGATAAACTGAATAATATGATATACTGAATAATAATATGATATACTGTTTAATAATATGATATACTGAATAATAATATGATATACTGTTTAATAATATGATATACTGAATAATAATATGATAAACTGAATAATATGATATGCTGAATAATAATATGATATATTGAATAATAATATGATATACTGATTAATAATATGATATACTGAATAATAATATGATAAACTGAATAATATGATATACTGCATAATAATATGATATATTGAATAATAATATGATATACTGAATATGAAATATTGAATAATAATATGATATATTGGATATATTTTTTATTATTATTATTATTATTATTATTCATTCATTCATTCATTCATTTTCTTATCGGCTTAGTCCCTTTATTAATCTGGGGTCGCCACAGTGGAATGAACCGCCAACTTATCTAGCATATGTTTTACACAGCGGATGCTCTTCCAGCTGCAACCCATCACTGGGAAACACCCACACACACTCATTCACACTCATACACTACTGACAATTTAGCCTACCCAATTCCCCTGTACCGCATGTGTTTGGACTGTGGGGGAAACCGGGGCACCCGGAGGAAACCCACACCAACACAAGGAGAACATGCAAACTCCACACAGAAATGCCAACTGGCCCAGCTGAGGCTCGAACCAGCGACCTTCTTGCTGTGAGGCGACAGCACTACCTACCACGCCACTGCGTCGCCCAATAATAATAATAATAATAATAATAATAATAACAATAACATAGTGATAATAATAATAACAATAACAATAATAATAATAATAATAATAATAATAATAATAATAATAATACTATAGTGATAATAATAATAATAATATAATATTTCTATCTCTTTAACAGACTAAAGAAACTCATAAAGGTCTGCAACCCACTCGAGGGAGAGTAAAAAGTGAGTAAATGTTCATTTTTGCGTGAACTACCCCTTTAAATCTCATCACACAGATATTATGGCAGGTCAGATCTGGTTTTGCATTGAAACACTTAAGAATACTGTGGTGTTGTTATTGTTGTGTATTTAGAGCATTCAGTGTTTCTCATTGACTATAACTGCTCTGGTAGTTCTGGAAAGCGATTTTGTAAAGAGTCTCACATACACACACACACACATTTGTAGTGAACAGGAGGAACTGCAGGCTGTTCTGGGCAGCATGGAAAACACTGACCTGTTCACTTTACACTCCTCAATTAAGGGTCAGTTGTCATTTTAAGCTGAATGAAGCAGGAGCTGCACAGAGGAAGGCCACCAAAGACGCTCATTCAGACACAATCAGCGGATATTTGCAGTTTTGTAACGTAACACGCAGCCCATTATTCAAAGCCTTTATTCTTTCGCTATTTATTTATTTATCCAATTCACTTTTATTTATTTATTCATTCATTGATTTATTTTTATTCAAGTAATTTTTATTTACAAATTAATATTTTAATATTTTATTTATTTATATTTACTAATATTGTATGTTCTATTTATCTTAATTAATTAAATGATATATTTTTCATTTATATATTCTATTTATTTATTTTTATTTAAGTATTTTTTAATTCATTAATTAATTAATTTATTTTTATTTATGTTATATTATTTTATTTTTATATTTCTTTATATTTTCTTTATTTACTCATTTATATTTTTATATTTTATTTATTTATTATTTTTCATTTATATTTTATTTATTTATATTTTATTTATTTATTCATTTGTTTATTTATTAATTTATGTTTCTACATTTTACTTATTTATTTTTTATATATATTTTATTAATTTATTTTTTGTTCTATTTATTTATTTTTATTTATGAATTTTTGTTCATTCATTTATTTACAATTATTTAAGTTAGTTATATATTTTTATTTACTCATTTATATTTTATTTATTTCTATTTATTTATTTTATTTAATTACTCATTAATTCATTTATATTTTTGTATCATGTATTTTTTACTTTTTTATTTACATTTTATTTGATTTATTTATATTTTTATATTCTATTTATTCATTTTTATTCATTCATTTATTTGATTATTCATTCAATTAATTAATTAAAATTTTATTTAAGTATTCATTCATTCATTTATATATTTATTTATTTATTCATTATTTATTTACTCATTCATTTAATCATTTATTTTTATCTTTTTAATCTGTGTGACGTGAAAGTAGATATAAAATGTTAACACTTCTTTGGAAGTGTGCCCAATAATAATAAAACAATGGGTCACACTTTAATTTAGCGCAGAATTAACTAAAACTTTTAGGTCAATAAACCACTAATTAGCTGCTTACTATTTAATAAGATAAAACTTATGTTTTGGTAATGAGTAGAACTAGGGATGCACAATTAAGTCACACTTTATAAGTGCTAATAAACAGTTAAAATAAAGAATAAATAAATAAACAAATAAATAAAAAAATAAAAAAATAAATTGAACAACGAATAAATTGAATAGTGAGTAAATGTTGATATTTTGTGTGAACTGTCCCTTTAATCAGAGGTGTATGTGATGTGCTCATCCTCCAGGAGGCGCTGTTTTACTGTCTCTGATGCTCTGAGACGCTGCTTCAATCTCCCACTGCCTGCTTGTCCTCTTCTAATAACAATATAAAAGCAATCTAATAACTAATCTGTCTGCTTCTAGAAACAGCTACAGCACGAGGAAAATTCATTATTATTTATCATTCTTCTAAAGTTTTTTGAAGAGAGAAAGAACAGAAAAAACACAAATCCAAATGATCTGTGCACATATTTACTATCTCAATATTTTACATCAGATTTATTGACTCTTTCCCGGTTACAAACAAAAGTCAAAATAATGATAAAGATCAAATATATAAGAATAAATTAATGTAAGACTAGGAAAACAATTTTGCTTGTGTACGGAACGTTGTAAATGAAAAAAAAACTGCAAACCTAGTTGTTCGATTAATTTTTTAATGTTTTATTTATGTTTATCTTTTATTTTATCATTTTTATTTTATTTCATGTTCTCCAAACATTTGTAATGCAGATTATTACATGCGTTTATCATATTTGAGCACATTTGTAATGTATTCTTTAAGACCATAATAATGCTACGGGAAGAATGTTTATTTGAGATATTTTTAATATTATATATTGTGAAGATTACAAAAACGTTAAAAAAACCACACTTAGAACAAAGATGATTGAATGCTCTTATAGAATTATAGCATTATTAATATAAGATATTTATATATTCTATTTATTTATTTTTATTTATGTATTTTTAAAATTCATTCGTTAATTTATTTTTATTTCTGTTATATCTTTGGTTTATTTATATAGTTTTATATTTAATTTATTTTTATTCATTTCTTTATGTTTTTTATTTATTTACTTATTTATATATTTTATTTATTTATGTTTATTTATTATGTTTATGTATTTATTTATATTTCATTTATTCATCTATTATTTGTTTATTCATTCATTTATATTTCTACACTTGACTTATTTATTAATTATTTATATTTTATTAGTTTATCTATTTTTTATTTATGAATTTCTACTCATTCATTTACATTTATTTAATTAAGTTTCATATTTTTATTTACTCATTTATATTTTTATATTTTATTTATTTATTTATTTTCATTTATTTATTTTTAATTACTCATTAATTGATTTATATTTTTGTATCATGTATTTTGTACAGCATATTTGGTCAAATTCATTCATTCATTTTCAGGTTAGTCCCTTTATTAATCTGAGGTCGCCACAGCGGAATGAACCGCCAACTTATCCAGCATTTGTTTCACGCAGCGAATGCCCTTCCAGCTGCAACCCATCCCTGGGAAACATCTGTACACACTCATGCACCACAGACAATTTAGCCTACCCAATTCACCATGTCTTTGGACTTGTGGGGGAAACCGGAGCACCCGGAGGAAACCCACAGAACCTCCACACAGAAATGCCAACTGACCCAGCCGAGGCTCGAACCAGCGACCTTCTTGAGGCGAACGTGCTACTCACTACGCCACCGTGGCGCTCTGTGATATTTCAGTTTTTCTACATTAATAAATCTGCAGAAACATCAACAGTTCTGTGTTCTTCTGTCAGTACGAGCTGCTGTGTGGACACTAATGAGGAAACAAGTGAACTTAAATGATTTGAGCACATGGCTGCAATATAATAAAGAGCGACGGGGGTCTGAATACTGTCTGTACCTACTGTAATTGTGTTAAAACATGTTGTAGTGTTGATCATTAGTGCGTGACCCGTGCACTCCTGAGGAAGAAAGACGTCCTCCACAGTAAACTTGTGTTCCACACTCACATGCAATCAGGGACAATCACAATCTGGACGTATCCTCGGCTCAGTGAGTAACGGAGCCCAGTGAAAGGGATGGACGGAAAGCACACATATATCACCACGACGTGATGCATAAAAGCTGCCTCTCGCTCAGCATCACAAGCAGCCTCTTTGAAGACTTTGGAAAGACTCCGGGTTGAAAACAAGGTTGAGCAACACAAACACCGCACAGAGTCTCTATGGAGATGTCGGGTCAGGGGGGGGTTTGTTGTTCAGGACTGAGAAGAACTGCAGCTTGTGTGTTCGCTCGGGCTGTTTCTTACTTGTTTCTAACTTTATTTATTTATAATTTTTAAATTTATATTTAATTTATTTATTTATTCATTATTTGTTTATTCATTCATTTATATATTTCTACATTTTACTTATTTATTATTTATATTTTATAAAAAATTCTATTTTTTATTTAAGAATTTTTATTCATTTAATTAAGTTATATATTTTTTATATACTCATTTATATTTTTATATTTCATTTATTTCTATTTACATATTTTCTTCCAGTTTTTTAATTACTCATTAATTAATTTATATTTTTGTATCATGCATTTTGTACTTATCACTTTTTTATTTTATTTATTTACATTTTATTTATTGATTTATTTCATTCATTCATTCTTTTCGGCTTAGTCCCTTTATTAATCCGGGGTCGCCACAGCGGAACGAACCGCCAACTTATCCGGCATTTGTTTTACGCAGCGGATGCCCCTCCAGCCGCAACCCATCTCTGGGAAACATCTACACACACTCATTCACACTCATACACTACGGACAATTTAGCTTACCCAATTCACCTGTACCGCATGTCTTTGGACTGTGGGGGAAACCGGAGCACCCGGAGGAAACCCACGCAACCACGGGGAGAACATGCAAACTCCACACAGAAATGCCAACTGGCCCAGCCGAGGCTCGAACCTTGGCTGTGAGGCAAAAGTGCTACTCACTACGCCACTGTGGCGCCCCGAGTTTCTCAGACAGTTCAAGGTAACTCCTCCATGAACTGCCACCTTATCATGGTGGAGGGGTTTGAGTTCCTGAGTGATCCTAAGAGCTATGTTGTCGGGGACTAATGGTAGGGTCTTCCAAGGCAAAAAAGTCTCAGGTGACAAGACTAAGTGCAGTTCAAAAACCCCTTATGAGGGCAAAAACAGGAGGACCCAGGACCCCACCCTGGAGCCAGGCCTGGGGTTGGGGCTCATATGCGAGTGCCTGGTGGCCTGGATTTATTTCAAGGAACCTGGCCGAGCTCAGCCCGAAGGAGCGATGTGGGACCATCCTCCTGCACTCCCACCACCTGCAAGGGGAGCAGTAAGGGGATGATGCATTTTGGAACGAGTGGTGGTCGAAGGTTAGGACCAAGACAACCCGATCATCGGGCACAGAAACCAGCGAGAGGGAGCCTCTGGGAAGATTCAGGACACGCTGTCCAATGTCAGACACAATGCACTCAAATGGAGCGAGTGACGTCATCATTGTGAGGGTTAGGGGTGGGGGTTAGGTAAGCCCATTAAAAAGCATTGGATGCAGCTTATATTGCACTGCATCAGGTCTGCATCCAGACCCTTCCTGAGACTGCTGCCCCTGCAACCCAGCCCCGGAAAAGCAGATGAAAATGAATGAATGGTAAATGGACAAAGGTCTCTCTCACAATACTCCATATAAAAGTTAGATTTTTTCCTCTACTGTAACTGATGATCAACAGTAAAAATAACAAATTGAGCCTCTTCTGAACAGGGAAAACCAGAAACAATCAGGAGTGCATGATAATATGCTGCCGCTGCTTTGCAATCAAAAAATGTGATTATAATAGGGGGAAAACAGCCCTCAAAATGAAGGAAGGAGGGTCAATTTCCCCAGTGTATTGTTGAGTTTGTGAAAAATTTAAAGCATTTTCCCAAAATATATCTCAAAATATTATTTGTCACCAAAATTCATCCCATTTGCTGAAACACAGAGAACGTTGTGGCCAAATTAAGACTCAAAATCTGCCCAGAGTAGATGAAAACACCCTCAGCAGCACACACAAGGGCGGATTTCATATTTTCAAGACAAATGTCCATAAATATACATACCAACAATAGATTTTTAGAGTAATTTTAACATAATTTGCGCTATTATTCCAAAATATAGATTTTTTTTTACATTTTTGGGGGTGGGGGAATAATGGAAGATTTCGGAGATTTATACACAATCAACCATATACTGTAGCAATGCTGTTGTGATTTACAGTAGCATATATATATATATATATATATACATATATGTGTGTGTGTGTGTGTGTGTGTGTGTGTGTGTGTGTGTGTGTGTGTTGTTAATGGCAGCTTGAGTTCAGCAGGTGGTCTAGGCATCAGCTGCAGTGTTTCTCTTTCCTCATGAGACTAAAGTTTCCCTGCAGGTTTGATCATTTAATTAACCCAGCAGGAGCTTTACTCATTATTGTTTTCTGATGGCAGCACAGATACACTCAATAACACACACACACACTTACATATTGACCTCAGTCATGTTCGAGCGAGCGCCGCCATTGTAAACTTACCATAACTTCCGCTTTCGTTCACTCCCATTGATATTTTTAGTCTCGTTCTGCAGCTTGATATTGCAAACTGATATTCTCTTATTATATTACTCTACTTCTTGTGTATAGTCATGAACACACTTGCTTGTAGAGCGAGAAGTTTGACCGCTTTCTGCCATTCATTATTCCTAGCCATTTCTCTAAACCGGAAGTTTTAAATCAATCGCAAAAACGGATACAGTCTAGATTGGATACAGCTGTGGAAATTCGCGTCTACATAGCATTTTTTTTAACTTCATAACAATAATTACAGTTTTTACATTACTGTGAGGTTTGGGTTTAGATAGACGTTAATAAACTGCAATTAATAGGTTAATAAATTAATATTATAAATCATTTTCATTTACTTCAGGGGCTGTATCCCTTCTAGCAATGACCGCAAAACAAGCTTTACTTCCGCATTTCCCAATAAGCTCAGTAGTTTTAGCTTCTAAACTGATGTTTCTGAACTATTTTAGTGCTCAAATTGTTTCAAAAAAGTTCAGTGATATCCATATAAATAACGAGAACGCATCTGAAAGACTCTTTAGTGAAGAAATTCATTAGTTTGAGGATATTAGACGCCAGTGGAGAAGATAAACACCTTTGAGGTCGTGACACCGTCAAGTCAAGCTGTCGTTGAGTTTTTCTTGGCTGTTTTTGTGGCACGATTCACACCATCAGACAGACATCCCTCATGAACAAAATACTATAGACATTTAAAGTAAATACTAGGGTTTTTGAACCGTGGTATAGGGTAGAATCTAGAAGGCATACGGCTGCGGATATTCACATTAGTAGGCTATAGCATCATGTTTGTGACTGTACACCAATAATTCATATTTTTACATGACTGTGAGGTGTGTTTATGGTTGAGGTCGACATTAATCAAATACACTCAACAGGCAATTTAATAAACAAACCTCATCATAATTACTCTTCTTTGATTACTGTGAGGGTTGGGGTAGACGTTAATAAAATGCAATAAAAAGGGAATTTTAATAAATAGCTAGTTCTGGGCGCAGCTGTTTCCTTTTGTATCTGTTTGTGTGATTCTATAGTTGTTGATGTGTTTGTACAGTTGCTATGGTAGCACAATAACTATCATATGTTGATGTGATTCTACAGTTGCTATGGTGACACAACTATAGTAATTAATCTGCTGACGTCATTCTACAGTTGCTATGGTAGCCTACCACAACAACTATAGTAATTAATCTGTTGCTGTGATTCTACAGTTGCCATGGTAACACAAAAACTACAGTAATTAATCTGTTGCGGTTATTCTATAGTTGCTACGACAACACAACTATGATAATTTATCTGATGTGGTGATTCTACAGTTGCTTTGGTAACAACAACTATAATAATTATGTTGACGTGATTCTACAGTTGCTATGGTAAAACAAAAACTATAATTATTATGTTGACGTGATTCTACAGTTGCTACAATAACACAACTATAATAATCTGTTGACGTGATTCTACAGTTACTATGGTAACACAACAGCTATAGTAATAAAATCTGTTGTGGTGATTCTACAGTTGCTAAATAAACACAACAATTATAGTAATAAATCTGTTGGTGTGATCCTACAGTTGCTATGGTAACGCAA
>CAIGQQ010000641.1:1177488-1192805 GCA_903798035.1 Danio albolineatus
ATATATAGTATGCAGTATGCAGTATGTACCTCCCCCTTCTCGTTGCGGATCCTCCTGTTGAACTCTTTGCCGTCGATACACAGGAAGTCTTCTCCAGGGTGGATGATGCCGCACTTGATGGCGATGGCTCGGGCGGTGTTGATATTGTCCCCAGTCACCATCCGCACAGTGATTCCTGCACGCTGGCACTTCTGGATGGCGTCCGGCACCTGTGGCACAACACTACAAGTAAGCACGAGTCTACACACACATACACACACGCTCTGGTTTAACCCTTGTGCATTGCTCAAATTTACCCTTATGCTATGTTAGGATTAAAACATCCACTCAATTAAACTGCTGAAAAAATGCATCAGATTAATACTTTTTTTTTTTTTTTTTGCATAAATCCATCAATCAGCCTCAGTCCTGATCAAAACTACGAAATTGTTTAGAAAATAACAGGATTTTAACTCTTTAATTGCCAAATTCTTAAATGATGTCACTGATTGAGTGAAAAAAACACACAAAATGACGTATTTTCAATATAAAAGTAATTGTGGACTGGATTTTCAGACAGTTGATTAACAGATTTATACAAAAAAATGTAAATAAATATTTATCTGATGGCTTTTTTTCAGCAGTTTAATTCAGCAGATGTTTTCATCCCGAACATAACAAAAGAGCCGTACATTTACCCAAGTGTATCGTTGAGATTTTTAAAAATGATATAATAAAAGTCACCTCCCTTACATTTGTCATGACGTGTAATATTAGCTATATATACCAAACTCGTGTTTGTACCAGTCTGTAAACACCTTTTTTCTGCAGTAAAGTTGGCCATTTTAATATTGGGTCAACAGAAATGTGCTTATTTTGGAGCCAGGCCTAGTGGAACTTCGATGAATTGCAGTTTCAGTTACTTATTATTAGGCCAACACGGAATCTGCGCGCGCAAAAATCCGCAGATTTCCAAAAATTTTAAGCCCATCGAGTCTATGCATTTACTTGTGTAAATGTTTGTAAATTTATATTTATTCAGTTTTCAGTTTTCTAAATTCATTTCATTAATTTTATTGTGATATAATAACAGTTATATTAAAATGTTCATACGATTTATTTACAATACAGTTCGTATTGTCATTTGTCTGTCAAGAGACTTGCTTTGTTTACCAAATAAGTGGATCTAATTGGATTTGCAAGGTGCATTTAAATAAAAGTTAAAAATGTATTACTTTTATTTTATATGTTAAGTTTTTAGTTTTTATGATACTAAAATGATTTCGCATTAATCCACAGATTTTTTGCTAAATTCTCCACAAAAATAGACAAAAATGTCCACAGATTCTGTCTGGCCCTACTGAACTTATTAGCTTCACGAGGGAGAGCGGGAGGTTGCTGATTGGATTCAATCCTCTTACGGAGATGATTACACTGCCTCCCAATGGTGACTGTGGTCATGACAGCTACTGTTTTTAATAATTTAACTAATTTGGCAACCATTAAACATTGACTTGTATTTCTTAGTGTTTCTTTTAGCACGACACTACAGTCATACAGTGTAAAGTGTGTGATCTGCGTTGGTCATAATGATGCAGTAACGCGGGACAGTGACTGCGACACACACTCGCAGACGTTATGGAAATGATGGCCGGTCTAGACACTGAAGCAGGAGATGATATCAGCTTCAGAGCATTTCTGAGAAAAGCAAAGACAAGCCAGTTCTACTGAAGTCATCAGGAGAAGAGGAAGATCCTCATCAATAAAACAGCACAGCAGAGGGAGACGTGTAACTGTAGACATCGAAGACTAATAGATTTGTTTACGGATTCTAAAGTTTCGGCTGTTTATTAGGGAAAGGAATGATTTACGTGTGCCGACAGGTAACAGAACGCCCGGGTGAACCACACCGAATGTGTGCCATCCTCATAATGCTATTACACGAACCCAGAGGAGGACAACGCCAGGGTCAGAACTTCACCAATGCTGTTGTTCTTGCTTTCTGAAAGCAGCTTCAGCGGACTGACGATTGCTGATCTCCACTGTGGAGACGCAGAACGCCAAAGTAAAGAACGAGCGGGATAAAAGGAGGAGGTTAAATAATGCAGTGCTATAGACGCTTCTTCAGTCCCCGAGCGTGAAGATGTCTGAGCATTTGAGGACACGATTTCAAAGCCTGTCTTTGGTGTGGATCTGATGCAACATCTCCTCCGTTTGCCAATATTCTCCAGTAATCTCAGAGCGCCTGAGCCAGCCACACTGTCAAAAACACATACGGCTGTCTTTACACCATACCTGTCAACCCTCCTGTTTTTCCCAGGATTCGCCCGTATTTTACAGTTGTATCCCGCTCTGAATTTGATGTTTCCCCATTCAGACAGAATGCCCGAGCATACTGACGATTGGCGTTTTAAAGATGGCCGTCAAGAGAAATTACTTGCTTTAAAGGGACTTTGACATAGGTTAGTGTATACTCCACTCAGCCAGTTTTGTTTCTGTCAGAGTTTCTTGACATAATAAAGCATGAGTCCTCACCTCGGGTCTGACTGGATCCTCAATTCCCACCACACATATGGCGGTGAGGTCGGTCAGGATGTTGTTCTCATCCTCCCAGTTGGGTTCGGGGTCTTTGGGAAAGTCTCGGTATCCCACACAGATGGTGCGCAGGCCATCGCAGGCCATGGGCTCGATGACCTTCTTGACCATCTCGTCCCGATCCCTCGGCCTGAAGACGCGGGGCTCTCCGACCTCGCTCAGAATACGAGAACATCTGAAATAAGCACAACAAATAGAGTCACGCTTCCACAACAAACACACACACACCGCTTTCATTTCAGACATTTACTCATTACACATGAGTTGTTGACGTGACAGCAGTTCCACTAGCTGTGTTTCCATCCAAAGATTATTAACCTCTTAAACTCTGCTGACCCGGTACCGGGTCCGGTGACGTCATCAACTTCCCTTTCATTTTTAAGGTCCGTGGTTGCGCAAGACCCCTATAAGTGGTTCTGTTTGAAAGCGTAGAAGCTATATTTTATGCACATATGCATCATTTAGGTTTTTATTTTACTGTACAAAAGTTATTAACATTTAATTACACAACAAAATACTGGATACCCGAGCTGTCATTTTCATATTTTTATATGCTTCATATATGACACACATGTACAAGTCATAGCTCAAATAAAAGCTCTTGCCTGTCCATGTACGATTCTAGCGTTCCTTTACTGAATTATATTCACATATCAAACAGTTATCGAATGAATCACTGCATTTTTTATGGCGCAGAAAAAGAAGACGGCCTCAAAATAAGCTTTTTTTCTAGGAGCTGCGGAAGTTTTGGAGAAGCTGACTTTGACTTCTTTGATATAATGTTATGATACAAATGGGAAGTAGAAATGAGAAAGTAATGGAAACTCATGTTCTTATCATGTAAGAACTATGCAGAAGCAAATATGTCATATTTGATATGAATGATCAAAAACTTATTTTCCCAATATTCAGTTGAATTACAATAACCTTTGCATACTCTATGGTAGAGACAAAATTCTTTTTCCTAGTGTTTGCTGCTCTCTGCTGGTTTCAAGCAGAACTGTCTGCAGTTGTCTTCGTCTCTTATGAGATTATCTACACATTTTCAAAAAAGCATTTTAGAACAAAAAATAAAAAAGCGCCCAATGTTGAAGTAATTCATCATAAAACAGAAAACATAACAAATATTATTTATTACTTTCAGCAGTTTCTTTTGTAAACTCAAATGGTTTTCTGTCCAATAACACTGGAATTTGTCATTTATACCACTGCATTTGGATATGGAAGACTTTCAAAGTTTGGCAGGCGGAAAGTACATAAAAAAGGTATAGCACCTCTCATCAGTTGGAATACAATAACTTTTGCATGGATAATGATGGAGACCTTTTTTCGTTTTTCTTATGATTACTGACATGTACAGGAACCACCAAAAATTAATTACAGAAACCTAGACCACACAGAACCTAAAAGGTACTCTTTTAAATTTGAGTTTATAAAGAAAAAACACAGAAAGCGCCTCTTTTTTAAAGTGTTTATGATAACACAGACAACATATACAATTATTTTAATCACTTTCAACAGTGTTTTATGAAAATTTAACGGGTTTTCTTTAAAATGATACCACTTTTTTGCATTTAGTCCTCTGCATGTGGATTTAGGAAGCTTTTAAAATTGGGTAGACAAAATCCAGGCGGAAATCCCAAAATAGCACCAGAGTTTAAGAGGTTAATGTGCTGAAAACAAAATCTCTGTTAAACAGCACTTGGGAAATAGTTAACTTATTTAACATAGTTAACAGTTAGCATATTTAATTAGCATTTAATTAGCATATGTGACTGATTTGAGTAATTGATGGCTCACTTCTTGAGGATGATTTCGGACGCTCCTTTGCTGTACATTCTGAAGCTGCCGTCGGGGAGTTTGATGACGGTGCTCATGGACTTGCGCACGGAGTTGAAGGTGTACACCTTGTAGAGTTTCTCCTCTGGGATCTGATTGCGGATGGTCTGGTAGTCTCGTTTCAGTTCCAGGACCAATCCCAGAAGGCCACACTCCGTTTTGTTGCCCACTTGTTTGGGTAGACCTCCTTCCTTATCTGCCGGCTGGAAGGGAAGAAAAGAGAGGAATCAGACACAGTGCTCAGCAGAAACGAGATGAAAAATAATACTTGTCTCGAGTTCTCAATGAAGACAGATTATTTTGTTTTGGTGTATTTAAATAAAACAGCTTTATTCATTAAAATCTGAGTTTTATCACCAAACACCTTTGGGAATAAAAAGATAAATACAATCCAGTTATTGCAAAAATAATAATAGATACAACCTAATTGCAACTATACAGAACATGACTATGCATAGGGCGTCACGTTGGCGCAGTGGGTAGCACGACCGCCTCACAGCAAGAAGGTCGCTGGTTCGAGTCTCGGCTGGGTCAGTTGGTGTTTCAGTGTGGAATTTGCATGTTCTCCTCGTGTTCGCATAGGTTTCCTCCACAGTCCAAACACATGCGCTATAAGGGAACTGAGTGAGCTAAATTGTCCATAGTGTATGTGGATGTTTCCCAATGCTGGATAAGTTGGTTCATTCCGCTGTGGCGACCCCAGATTAATAAAGGGACTAAGCCAAAAAAAAAAAATGAATGAATGAATGAATATGATTAAAATAGTGCAATATAGAATTCAAATTAAATTGTTATTGGTCGCATACAGAGTAATACACAGTATGATATGCAGTGAAATGCCTCCACAACCACTCGCGACCTTAAAACAGTAACAACAATAACAAAATAAAATAATAATAATAACAATAGAATCTAAATTATGGAGAACTAGGAGTTATGTGATAGAAAATAAAAGCAAATATAAAATATTTAAAGACTTATAGAGTATAGACATTTATTCATTCATTCATTCATTTTCTTCGTCTTTAGTCCCTTTATTTATCAGGGGTCGCCACAGCCGAATGAACCGCCAACTTATCCAGCATTTGTTTTACACAGCAGATGCCCTTCCAACCGCAACCCAGTACTGGGAATCACCCATACACACTCATTTACACACACACACTTATACACTAGGGCCAATTTACTTCATCATAGCGTGGGTTTCCTCCCGGTGCTCCGGTTTCCCATACAGTCTAAACACATTCGCTATAGGGGAATTGACCAAACTAAATTGGTCGTAGTGTATGGTCCTGAAAAATCTTCGTTCGAAGGGGTGTATACCCCGTGCCCTTAGCCCTACGCCTTCAAGCTAAAGAGAATTGGGACACCACTACCCCTTGACGTGAACGCGCAAAATGAGGGGTAGTGAGGGGAAGGGCTAAGGGGTAGAATTGGGATTGGGCCTTAAACGATGCTGTAAGCAGGTCATCAAATAAAATCAGATATAGTCCCAAAATCGGAATTGACCATCAAGATCTGCAGTGTACAGGCAGTCTAAGACTCTCAAGAGCATATTTATTTTCTAAAAACGAGTGAAATGCTTCATAAAGTCAGCTTGAGCGTCGTTACAGCAAGAATTAGCATATTATTGCAATCAAACTCATTCCCGGGGTAGACAGAGGACTAAAAACAAAACTGATGACAAAAGCAAAAATCTTTTTTGCCACAAAATCTTCACGAAGAGCTCCTGAGGGAACGACTTCCATTAAAAATGTAAGATATGACCCCTTAAAGCCTCTCACATGTGCTCACCTGGGTCATTCAGAGCTGCTCATGCATTAGATGCGGATTTAGCTGGCGCGCGGTGCTGTCCCGAACAGCTGTGATCTCCGCGGTCAGCACGCACTCCTGTGAGCCACGGCATATGGCAAAACCTGCACTGGCAGCACTACTTCCTCTTTACGGCCCCGTTGGCTCCACACGGGCCCTCGCTCGATTCTCCTGCTCTCTGGCTTCTTCTGGAAGGTCATTCTCAGAGCAACGCTTTGATTTCGCAGTGTTACCTGTGCTGACAGAGATAGCTCCGCCTCCAGCCGTGAGGTGAGCGATTCGGCGGTGCTGATTGGCAGAGACGCTGGCAGAGACGCGGAGACTCACGGTGCGGCTGCAGACGGACAAACGACGGCGCCCAAAATGAGTCACAAACTCATCAAACATGAGACAGTGAGATATTCACCTTATCAATATGCGCTCTTAAAGGCCACATGGAATTTAAATAAAGATGTAAGCCTCAGTATTGTTCGTTTTTAGGATATATAAGCTAGTGCGCAGCAAAACAGTGACAAAACTTGCCTTTAGGAGATATAACACTGATATAAAGCTTGTAGTTTGTCACTTCCGTCTAAATGGATCAACGGTTTTAATCCCTTCACCTCTTACTTCAGTTTCTCATCAAATCTTCTGACCAATCGAATGCTCTCTAGTATCTGACAAGCCCCGCCCCCTTCAAGACGCTTCTCATTTGATGTGCTTGAGCTCAACTAATCTCACTGGCAGAGCGGAGACAAACAAAACACTACTGGCTGCTTTTTTTAAAGGAGAGGAGCTACACTATGTCCCGCCCTCTCTTTGTGTTCGGTAGAGATTACGTCACGCATTGAATAATTGAAAACAAACAATAAATAGTTGTATAAATGGTTTTCGATTATTAAATAATTTTCTTTTCAAGAGTTCCCACTTAGCTGATGATTGATGATAAAGTGTGTTTGGCATGCTGTCTCGGGAGAGAGTCCTAAGCTCATAAGATCCTCGAGCCCGGGGCTCCCTGTCGTTTGCAGGGCGAGAGGGGAGTTTGAGCTCAGGTAGATCTGAAGAACTCCCCTGCTGTAGTAGCTGATGAACAGATAGTGATCGCTCTTCAGAGATAACTACTTACTAGCAGCATGTCTATGGTGCTGATGTGGATTAGTCCATTAACTTAAGCTGCATGTTTGTGGACGGTGGGAGGAAACCGGGGAACCCGGGGGAAACCCATGCGATCACGGGGAGAACGTGTAAACTCCAAACAGAAACGTCAGCTGGCTTGGTAAGGACTAGAACCAGTGACGTTCTTGCTGTGAGGTGACAGTGCTAACCACTAGGCCACCGTGCTGCTCATCTAGGAAAGGAGGAGGAGTAGGGGTGGAAGGGGGGATTCTTCAAATGAAGATGGCTGTGATATGGAGCTTAGGGTGTTTATAGTGGCTTAGGAATCGTCTGATTGGTGAATGATAAATTGAATAATGCGGGACCAGCTGCAAGCAATCATCAGCACGTGATCCTCTTCTAATTAGTTCATAAATAAACTTCAATTAAAACGCATGGAGATCACGTGACCATAAGGAAGAACATCTCATTTCTCACAGGAGCCGTGTTCTCGCTGTCTCACGATAACTTGGTAAGACCTTTCTCCACGAGAACATGAGTTCGTTCCCTGCATGTCATCTCTATGTCATCTTGGGCCTGGTCATAGAAAACCATACAGTGCAGTATTCCTTAAAGTACATCATGCATTTGAAAATCATAAGACCAGATGTCCTAAATCTCAATTCAAAGGGCCAAAATCTGAATTTCATGAGTCAAAAATCTGGTAAATTGGTTTTAAAGAGCCCCTATTATGGGTTTTTGAGAACGATCTTCATCAGTGTGTAACACAGCTCTAAGTGCAGTGAAATGTCCAGCTGAGGCTTAAATCCGAAAGTGATAAAACTATGTTAAAAACTACCTTAAAACTATTGATTCATCTATAAAAGAGTCGACTCATAGTTCCTCAAACGAATCGCCTTTAGTCGTTTTGGCATGACGTGAACACGAAACATAAGCCCCGCCCATTTGTGCGCGTGCAGCCCCGGGAGATTCGAAACCCCCAACCCTGCCCACAAACAACAGCAGCGAGCAAAGGTTGCCAGATTGGGCGGTTTTGAATTTGATTGTGCAGGTAAAAACCTTTTGGAGACGGTTTGGACTGGAATGACGGTGAATCTGGCCTGCTATCCAACAAGTGTAAGTAAGTGTGATTAAAACGGTCGCCTCATTGTTTTCTCTAGCTTGTAAATGATGTATTTAATTTTGTTTTGTAACTTGTAACCGCTTGTAGTGTATCTGGTTAACTTGTATTCTCATATCGCGTTTAAAAGCACGCTGTAAACGTGACGCTTTGTTAACGAATTAAAATGCAATGCACAACCTCTACATCTCTATTGGAGGTGTCAGTGTCAGTATGGTTATGAAATATTATAGTATTTACTATGAATGACTAAAGTATATTTTGATGAGGGTGCTTGACAACGGAAAATAGATCTGGGAGCAGATATCGCAGCCTCTGTTACTTTTTACCTTGCTTTTGTTTTGTTTTTTACATTTATTATTATTTGTTTTGGATCTGCGTTTTCACATTCTGATTCCAACACCTGATTATTAAATTCTTAAAATTACTTAATTAAATATTCTTAGGAACAAAATATGATGTGTTTTTTTGAAGTGTACTTGCGTTATGATGCTATTATATTGCCATTCTATAGAGTGGCCTAAAATAGTCTTAAAATGACAATAATATTGCTTATCGTGATATATTTTGGTGCAATATATCGTACAACAAAACATAGATATCGTGACAGGCCTAGCTCCAACACCTGTATAATTGTTTCTAGAAAGCCTATAGTAAGAGCTTGATTAGCTAGCCCGGGTGTGTCTGATTGAGGTATGAAGTAAACTTTGCAGGACACCGGGCCTCCAGGACCGAGCTTGGACATCCCTGGCTTTATTGGTCCACTTTTGGTACGCACTCAAATGCGATTCCTGCATTCACACCTGCCCAAACAAACCGCACCAAGAGGGAAAAGCAACTCTAGTGTGATTTAACCCAACTACATAAGGCAGGTGTGAAACACCCTTATCCTCTTTGCAAATCTATTTGCTTTATTAACTATTTTGTTCAACATTCCTGGAAATCAACATCCAGCATGTCCATATTCACGTACCATAGTGACTTTATTTCATGTGGCTGGCATCTGAATAGAGTCTTTTACAGCTCTAGATGACAGAAACCAGAGCACTGAATGGACATTCACCACTTTGTTAAACGCTATGGATCTGTTCCCAGATTCCCAACACCTGAGCATGAATAAAACACCTGCAACAACACCGCTCAAACAAACCACTGTACAAAGACACGAGAGGGGCCAAATGTGTCTGTTTGATGTAACTAAGAGTCCAGAGCTAACAAAGCAGAGCGCAGCCACTGACCTACAGGACAACACAGACCTGTAACCTGCGATCAAGAATTGATGGGAGCCCAGGAACATGACATCAGTGTCAGTCCGACCTCTCCGACGGAGCAGGTGCTTCAGAAACCTGAGCTCAGGAAGCTCCGCAGGGCTCAGACTACCGGCTGAAGGATCGGTGTCGGTGCCAGAAGCATCACCTGTACCTTGTGTCCTGCTCCGGTTTCAGGATCCCACTAACTCTTTCGTGTCTGGACGGTCATACAGTCGAGACGTACACGGCCACTCTAAATTATGAATGCTGAATCTGGATCAAATACAGGTAAAAGTTCCACTCGGTTGCCAAAAATAGGTGGCAAGCCCAGAAGTCCAACTTTTTGTGTGATGGTTAGCATCTTTCTCTGCCTTTTGGGTGCTACCGCATGTGCCCTTGATGGTGCAATATGAAATTATGGGGTTTGCTGAGGAGAAGGCTTGCAAACATACAGTCCATCACACTGCTAGCGATCAAAAATTTATGTAAATTTGGCAAGCTGAACACATCCTGTACTGTACAGGAAAAGCACGGAGGAGATTGATTGACAATGGTCTACAGCCAATCAGTACGCAGAACACAATGCGCTGTAAAACAAAAAAATATATACGAATAATAATCATTTAGTGATTATTCAGTGCCACCGCAAAGAGGAATTGATATGTTGTTAATTTAACATTTATATACATTTGTTTGTAATGAGGCAACAAACACATGAAAACTGCTCAATAGTAGTGTTCATTTGACATTTATGCATTGTGTCATATCGCTCAGCTCTTACTGTCTGGAGTGAAGGGATGCCAATACATTTTATAAAACCAATCTGGTTATGCAGAGTTTGATATTAACTCCTGCCTGAGCTTTCAAAGACACTAAAACCACAAAATACGACTCGAAATACATCTCTGCTGGATCATTTTGCTGAATATAATCATAACTCAGCTTATATTTCATCTACAACACAACAAAGGTGACCAGGTTTCTCTAGTGGCATGGAGATAGTCCTTCTAGTTAGAATAAATTACTTCTAACTTCAGTTGAAAAGATTATCAGAGCTCATTAATATTCACGACACTTCCAAATATGGTCAAAACCAACATTATTATAGTTGGAAGAGTTGGAAAAGGAGTTGGAAATTGCCTCGTAAAACCATTTCTGGATTTTCTTTGTACTTACCTAATTTGTACTTAACCATTTTCCTTCGGCTTTATTCATCTGGGGTCGACACAGCGGAATGAACCGCTAATTCATCCAGCATATGTTTTACACAGCAGATGCCCTTCCAGTTAAATTGGCCTTCGGCTTTCCACTACAGTATAGCGCAGCGGTGCTCAACCCTGTTCCTGGAGATCTACCTTCTAGCATAGTTCAGCTCGTACCCGGATCAAACACACCTGAACTAATTAACTATGACCTAAACAGCACTTGATAATTACAGGCAGGTGTGTTGGATATGGGTTGCAACTGAAATCTGCAGGACGGTAGATCCCCAGGAACAGGGTTGGCCACCCCTGGTATAGCGCATGTGCTCGGACTGTGCATCCTGCATAAATGCGTTCCGTAGCACCTTCGAATGTGAAGGACAGAGATAGGAAGGAGAATTGGGAAAGTTTGCTGAAGGAACTCTTGACTGTTGGGTGAGTACAAGTTCACGCATCTATTACATAATGTAGCAGAAAAGCTCAGTAGCTCGAAGGGTCTCTCGAGGGACAAAGAGTTCTGCTCATTTCAGTCTACGTTAAAACAAGATGTCTGGAATGATATGCTCATCCGAGTCTTGCTTGGTACTGTTATGAAAGCACGGCTCTCCAGGGAGGAGGCCTTCACTTGAGCATCTTAAAGTGAAAACAGATCTGATTCCAGCTCCTACAACCGAAGGATCTTACATGTTGTGACTATCAGTCTTTTCTTTTTATATGTAAGTCATTGTCTCGACTGCATCCAAGCAGGCTGTTCTATATTGGAAAGCGATCCAATCTGGCTCTCCAAAACACACAGTGATTACTCTTCAGCTTTCCTGCTCCTCCAAGAACGTAAAGCACATATGGACACGTGGACAGCCCTAGTTCCAGTAAACTAGGACTTCATCGCTGGGTTACTCTATGTAGGACACTCTCAGTGTTTTCTGCTCATCGGGAGCAATCTTCATCTCTTTTGAACTACTATAACGGGGAACATTCGTGAGATTATTCTTTATTTGAACAAGTTGGTGCAGTGAATAAAAGGGATTGTGATGCATGACCCCGTTTCTATCTTGAAACTGATGTGGGAAGTTTTGAGGAAGAAAAGATGTGATATTATTTCTGTGCCTTGACTTGTACTGCATGAAGTAGGAAATGCCAAAGCACTGGGTTTAATTACTAGAGTACACTAGAATAGGGCTGGACGATATGAGCCCAAATCAAAACCTCTACACTTAATTATTAAACAATTATATGATTTTCAATGTAGTTATTTATTTCGTTTTTAGCCTGTCGGATTTGCTGTGAATGAAGATAGATAAAATGCACAGTTTCTGCCTTAAACCAAATAAACCAAATAAACCAGACACAATGAATATGATTTACTTGACATGAGAGACTCGCGTTCTCTTTTTGTTGTTGCTTGCTACACATTTGAACAATGAACTCACCGTGAAGTCGGAGAAACTCAAAGCGCTTAGTTTGTCCACACAATCGCTAATACGTTATTTAAAGCGATGCATGAACAGGGTTTTTAAATATATGGAAATTATGTTGGTTATAGATTGTGAATTTCATTTCGTTTTCTAATCGATTAAAGGTGCAGTATGTGAGTTTGACACCCAGTGGTTGAAGTAGGTATTGCATGCCTGGTTCAAAACACATTTTCACTGACGAGTCCATGGAAGCGCAGGTTGCCAGATTGACATGAGTGTGCCTGACTATTGAGCCTAACGGCTGATTTGAATGATTTTCTAACTAAACGCATTGACACGCGATATAAGGAATACTCAATACTTAAAGGAGTTTTTGTCCTAACAAACACCTGAAATGTTTATTTTAGAAACGTCTTCCATTTCTCACAGATGAACAACGATTACCTCAGGTACACCTAATGTGCTTTATTCAATGTTAAATGCTAACATTGTGAGTTTGGATGCCATCTTACATGACATTTATCGCCTTATACTGAAAGCAGCAGCAGATAGTTCACCTCAGATCTGGAAAATAAAATGAACCGTTTGATATTGCGCTTCAGAGTGCAAACCAACACATATCAGCGAATCAGCATCTACATTTAATCATGTTAAAGAGGTTTAAAGTGTTTTAATTAGAATATAAACCCTACCGTTTTCGCCGGAGTGCAGTGAGTGCACTATTCTGTGCTTCTGAATGGCTTTATTTCCATTTCTGTCATGTTTCGTCTGGCGCAAAACACCCAAATTGCTCATCACTGCAAATCTTGTAACATAGCGTGAAGTTAGGACACACGGTTACAAAGTAACCTAATGCTGACATTCAGAGTATTTATATTATTTGCTAAATAAATGGGTCATAATTTCAACTTATTCCTGAGAATGAAAATGAAACGACCTTTCTAGCCAGCGCGCTGTGTCTGTTTGTGGGCGTGTGGGCAGCTATCGTCATTGTTTGTAATAATGGTGGACATGGGAAGAGCCGGCGTGATGCTCGTGGACGCATACTCTGAGATCCTTCCTGACTGAATGAATCAAATTCATGGTTTTCCACCAAGGCAACATGGTGAGCTGAAATATAACTGGCTAAACTGGCATTGGGCGGGATAAATGACCAAAACAAAGACAACCGTCCGGCACATAACAAACATGCTCAAAGCAGAATATCGGACTTCAGCATTGCTTTCCAGATAAACAAAAATGTTCACTGAGCATGTTTCTGAATATCTGCAAACATATTATGGTGTTTTTATACTTTAGAAGAGTCAAAAACACATACAGCACCTTTAACTATCCAGCATAGATAGATAGATAGATCCCTTTTTACAACAGACGGTGCTTTGAGATCTCTCAAATAAAAGCTAGTCATGATGAAAATAAATGTTGAGATTCTGCATAATGCATGCCCTAAATAAAGCAATCCAAGCAAATACTAGAGAACACAGCAGCGGTATAGTTGGATTTCTCACCAGTATCTTGGAGGTGTAGGCGCTGTTGAGGGATATGGCGTTGGCCAGTATGTCCAGGGTTTTGGACGGCAAGGATGTGGGGTCTGGAATGGTCTTGTAATGGACATCGGCCACATACAGCTGCACTGCGGTCATCCGGTTGGTGGTCAGAGTCCCGGTTTTGTCTGAGCAGATCGCTGTGGCGTTGCCCATAGTCTCGCACGCGTCCAGATGACGAACCAAATTGTTATCCTTCATCATTTTCTATGAGCACAGACAAGAAAATATATGAGTTTTTGTGTTGTTTCTAGTCCAAATATGTAAGAATTCTTAAAAGAAGAAGCAATTTTTGGTAACACTTTATTTCGATGGTCCATTTGAGAATTAGTAGACTGTCTGCTTAATATCTGCTGATACTGACATTCAACAGACATTTAACTGACTAGAAGAAACTTTGACTCATAAAATCAAAAATAAAACATCACAAGATATGCAAAACTGCTAATTTAGGGATATATCGTTTGCAGTGTAGACGTGCACAGACGTACCTTGACAGAGTAGGCCAAAGAGATGGTGACGGCGAGCGGCAGGCCTTCAGGAACCGCCACCACCAGCACCGTAACACCGATGATGAAGAACTTGACAAAATACTGGATGTAGATCGGCGTGCACTCGGGCAGCCACGGCTTATTCTGACGCACAAAGGTGTCGATAGCAAAGTAAAGCACCAGGATGATGACTGTTATGGCGGACATCACCAGCCCTGAGGAGCAGATCACACACACACAGGGCTCTTCAGTGTTTGGACTCTCAGTAGTGAATATTAAACCATGCAGAACTGAACTAAACTGAACTCCAACATTAATAACTGGACTGACACAGTTTCAATTCACTATAACGTTCTATGTGAAGCTGCTTTGGCACAATCTACATTGTAAAAGCGCTATAGAAATAAAGGTGAATTCAATTGAATTGAACAGTGCATTAGAGCTGCACTGCCAGGGTTTTACCAGTGTAATTCCTGCATAGGGAATTACGAGGCCATCAAATTGTGTACCACCTCCTCCATATCCAAATATTCAATAATTTATTATATTGTGAAATATTTTACATGGACGATATTGATTTTATGGTCTCAATGATTACTCATTTATTACTTTCAGAGTGCATTTCAGATTGTTGTACAGTATTTGCATTGGTTGTTCACCACAGCACCAGAAGATGAAGATTCATGTCAGTCTATGACACTGGAAAAAACGTCATTGTAATGACAGTTTTAAGAGCATTTATTAATATAAGCTGATTTAAATGTCAAAGTTAATGCCTAATAACACATTAAAGCAAACGTTAATAACTAATGAATTTCATAATAATATGGTAATATCTTTTACATATATATATATATATATAGGGCGCCACGGTGGCGCGTGAGTAGCACGTTCGCCTCACAGCAAGAAGGTCGCTGGTTCGATCCCCGGTTGGGGCAGGTCCCGGTTGGGCCAGTTGGCATTTCTGTGTGGAGT
>CAIGQQ010000641.1:1227805-1255077 GCA_903798035.1 Danio albolineatus
TTCTTCTAAATGGTTACATTAATCGAGTTTTTAAAATATATTTTCATATTAGTGGAATCCAATGTACAAAATAATATAAACTTGACTGAGTGCTTCATTTCCCCTTTAAGCTGAACAATTAATCAATGCAAGTTAATCCACTTCTGATTGGGTGAAATTTGCTTGGCCACGCCTCTCCAAGCATTAAGCTGCGGTCATATTAGAGCTATCATTAGAGCTATCCTCACTATTATCATTAATATCATTACTTCTACTTTTATTTTTATTATTACTATTATTACTGTTTTGACTTGTTCTTCAGCTGTCCCCTCATTATCATTAATATAAGTATTTCTACAATTGTCATTATTCAGGTTGCTGTCATTGTTCTCATAGTAGTTAGAGTAGCAGTCATTGTAGTAGTAGTAGTAGTGGATGTGGTAGTAGTTGTGGTTGTTGAAGTAGTAGTTGTAGTAGTAACTGTAGTAGTAGACTTCATTGGTGTAGTAGTAGTATGTTGTGGTAGTAGTAGTAATAGTTGTATCGTAAGGAGTAGATGTTGAAGTAGCAGTGGTTAATGTTGTAGTTTCAGTGGCGGTAGTGATAGATGTGGATGTAGTAGTTCCAGTTGTAGGTAGCGGATGTAGTAGTATCAGTAGTAGTCGTAGTAGTAGTCATTGTAGTAGTGGTATCAGTAGTAGTAATAGTTATTGTTGTAGTGGTATCAGTAGTAGTAGACAAAATGGTAGTAGTCGTTGTAGTGGTATCAATAGTAATAGTCATTGTAGTGGTATTTTTTGTAGTGGTATCAGTAGTAGTAGACATTATTGTAGCAGTAGTAGTCATTGTAGTGGTATCAGTAGTGGTAGTCATTGTTGTAGTGGTATTAGTAGTTGTAGATCTTATTGTAGTAGTAGTCATTGTAGTGGTAACAGAAAAAAAAAAAAAAAAAAAAAAAAAAGAGCTATCATTAAAATGCAATTAATTGAACATTAGGTTTGTCCATATTCGAACCAACATTAGGCTCTTGAACTGTATTATTGACTGATATTTTACCGCAGATTATGCTGTATGTTAAAGTCCATTTGTCTGAAATCTGACTATCATACAGATCTGAGAACAGCAACAGAATCACATCGAGGTGACTCACAACCCTGCGTTTGTCATCATGACACTGAATGACACACACTCAACACACTGAATGACACATGCAGCGATGTGCATATCCAACACTCTCATGATGATGATGATTGTGTGCCTGAAGATGAAAAAAATCCGTCTTCATCTGTATCACCAGAATAAGCGATTCCTAAACATGCTTAATAGGACAGTTCAACCGAAAATGAACATTTACAGTCCATTTTTCATCACTCAAGTGATTCGATATGTTAATGAGTTTCATAATGAACACAAAACAAATATTCTGAAGAAAGCTGGAAAAAAGCAGCCACTGACTACCATAGTAGGATCAAAAATACCATGGATGTCAATGTTTTTCCAGTGTTCTTCAGAATGAACAAGAGGAGTACGGCCTCGTATACACTGTCAGGTCTTGATGTCCAATTCCAATTTGTTGCCTGTATCTGATTAGTTTGCCTATATGTTTAGATGTTCTTTTAATCGTGACCCATATCCGATTCATGTGTTTACACTTGTTATACAATATACGGCGTTGCGTATGCGTAAAGGCGGGTTCTAGCATCTGCGCCACACTAGCCACAATGGAAGAAACTGTCTTGCTTTTAGCTCTGTGAAATATGCGAAGTTCGTCCAGCTTTAACATGATTTTGAGGCAGAGGAGAAAAGTGCCGTCATCGCAGCTTGTGCCTATGGTTTATATATGGTGTCCTCCACTGACTCATCTCCCTACAGGGCAAAAAGGCAGGTCACTTCCGCCGTCAACCACTGACCACTTTGTTTTCTCTGTTGTTGTTGTTTACCGCGTCTGCGTCTCCACACTTGCTCTTCCTTCTACGTCATTAAACCGTGAAGAAGTACCACATTGTGGCAAGTTTAATGACGTACAAAACAGAACGCCTCAATAAACCCTAATGCCTGTTTACATGAGAGTCGCATCGTCACATATCCCATTTATATCTGATTAATTTCACAAAGTATACAATATTGTATCTGCAGGTTTTTAAAAACAAAGGTACATTTTGGTTTCCCATGGTACAAATCATGATCTTAAAGGGTACAAATTTGTTTCTTTTCTTAAGGTACAATTCTGTCCCATAAAAAGGTACTGCCCCAGTGACAAGGGTTTGTACCTTCTTTGGTACAACATTGTACCATTTTTTCTGAAAGTGTATAGTATACTTATTGTATTTAACATTGCTATGTCTTTTATGCTGAATAACTCTTTACTAGCATTTAACATACATTCTATGTGCATGTAACCAATATTTTAAATGTAAACATATATTGACGCAGACACCAACATAGGATACATATTACACAGATAAAAACTAAATTATTCATCCTCCTGTGATTTTTTTTTATTATTATTTTTTTAATATTTCCCAAGTATTGTTTAACAGAGCAAGTATATTTTTCATAGTATGTCCTATTATATTTTTCTTCTGGAGAAAGTCTGATTTCGTTTAGTTTGGCTGAAATAAAAAAAATATTATTAGACACTTTAAAGATTTTGATTAACTACAGAACAAACCACAGTTGTTCGATGACTTGCCGAAGTACCCTAACTTGCCTAATTAACCCAATTATCCTAGTTAAGCCTTTAAATGACACTTTCAAGAGTTCACACTAAGCTGATGATTGATTATAAAGCGTGTTTGGCATGCTGTCCCGGGAGAGAGCCCTGAGCTCATAAGATCCTCGAGCCCGGGGCTCCCTCCCATTTGCTGGGTGAGAGGGGAGTTTGAGTTCAGGTAGATCTGGAGAACTCCCCTGCTGTAGAAGCTGATGAACAGATAGTGATCGCTCTTCAGAGATAACTACTTACTAGGAGCATGTCTATGGTGCCGGATTTGGATTAGTCGATTAGCTTAAGCTGCATGTATTTGGACGGTAGGAGGAAACCAGGGAACCCGGGGGGAAACCCACATGAGCACGGGGAGAAAGTATAAACACACAGAAACGTCAGCTTGCATGGTAAGAACTAGAATCAGTGTTGTTCTTGCTGTGAGGCAACAGTGCTAACCACTGGGCCACCGTGCCACCCATCTAGGAAAGGAGGAGGAGCAGGGGTGGAAGGGGGGACTCATCAAAATGAAGATGGCTGTGATATGGAGCTTTGGGTATTTTCGTCTGATTGGTGAATCGTGAATAAGATAATGCATGACCAGCCGCGAGCAATCATAAACACGTGACCCTCTCCAAATTAGTTTATAAATAAACTTCATTTAAACTGAATACTAGTATCTTGAAAAATGACTAGTAAAATATTACAAACTTTCTTCATGGCAAAGAAAAAATGAGTTATTAGTAGGGTCAGACGGAATCTGTGGGCATTTTTTGCTATTTCTGAAAACCTTAATATATGAAATAAAAAGTAATACCTTTTTAACTTTTATTTAATGTTTACAATGTGAATCCAATTGGATCCACTTTATTTGGTAAACAAAGCAAGTCTTTCATAAAAAATCTTTACTAAAACACATAAAATAGTAGTTTACAAACTGTATTGTAAATAAATCATATATATATATATTCATATTAGTTAATAAAAACGGAATAAATAAATATTTAAACACATTTACACAAGTAAATAAACAGAATTAATAATGGGCTAAAAATCTGCGGAAATCTGCGGAATTTTGCGCGCGCAGATTCCGTGTGGCCCTAGTTATTAGAAATAAGTTATTTAAACCATTATTTTACTATTACGCACTATTAAACATCACTTTAGAAATATCATGGGCTCATAATTATATCTTCAGCTGTACATAAACACAATAGACCAACGGCATTATAAGTAGATTTGAGAAATGTGTGGCTTTGCTGTATTCCTGCACGTGTCATTGAGGAGCAGTTGTTGCGGTCACCCTGAAAACAGTCCAGAATGTGTGCTCATGTACGTCTCTGGCTTTGCTGAAATGTGCCAACATCTAAGCTCTCGCTGACACAGCATCAAACCACAGGCCGCGACACACACGCTCAGGTGTAAAAATAGATGCAAAGGTCAAGAGGGTGAGCAAGACAGTGACAAAATGAAAAAGCAGCACATCGGCGAGTGACCTGGCTGTGGTTAGCGGTGTCGTGCAGACATCCGACATGACAGATGTGCGACTGGAGTCAGACGCACATTTCAGCAGTGGACACACACTTCAGCAGTGGACACACACCTGCATGACCCACTTCAACTGGAGCCGTCCATTTGTGTGACCATGAACACACCAAGACTTAGTCTGGGAGATTGTATTTGATTATTCATTAATTTTGCTTTGGCTTAGTCCCTAATTTATCAGGTGTCGCCACAGCGGAATGAACCACAGTTAATCTTGTGTGCATGGGTATTAGCCTCGGTGTACAAGCTCAGAACTTTAAACTAGTGCACAGTAGGGTTACTATGGCAATATCGCAATACTATGGCTTCAAAATACTGGCGGTGCCACTGTAGTTTGTAAATGATAGTATCATCATTATTGGTTTATCTACAATAGACAATGTGGAAAAGTCACTAAAATGCTCACACGTTTGGGCAACAATAGACCATTTTATTTTAACATACTGTGGGGCCCTTTAAGGTTGCAAAACTGTGTAGAATTGTACGCCTTTTATAGTAGCCTATTGTTTTCAGTTCAGTTCGAACGCAAATCTGAATCGATTCATTTCTGTTCCTGTTAATATGATTTAGTAGCTACAACAACCACGACAATCTCTTTAAAAGAACAACTCACATAGTCATTCATTTCTTTTCGGCCTTATTAATCCGGGGTCGCCACAGGGGAATGAACCACCAACTTATCCAGCATATGTTTTATGCAGCGGATGCCCTACCAGCTGCAACCCATCTCTGGGAAACATCCATACACACTCTTTCACACTCATACACTACGTACAATTTAGCTTACCCAATTCACCTATAGCGCATGTGTTTGGACTTGTGGGGGAAACCGGAGCACCCGGAGGAAACCCACCCCAACACGGGGAGAACATGCAAACGCAGAAATGCCAACTGACCCAGCCAGGGCTCGAACCAGCGACCTTCTTGCTGTGAGGCGAACGTGCTACTCACTAAGCCACCGTGGCGCCAACTCACAAAGTAAAATTTGGAATTACTTTGGATTGTTACCTGATAAGACAATAAAATGCTCCTTTGTAACATATTTCATTCGGTATAATTTGTACCTTTATTTTAATGTATTTTTGTTGGTCAGTTATCTACAAAATAAACAAACAAAAAAAATTTATTTTAATGTGCAAATAATACTTTTTGGCCTTAAGGGAATTATGAATTACATTCAAGTAGACTTATTCTAACAAAACATAGCATTTCTGACAATTTTCTTTATAATTTAAGTTATGAATTACAGTATCGCAATACAACTTGGTCTGATACTTCAGCTGGTATAGTATCGCAATATTAATTAATGCTAGCGCACGGTTGGCATAACTTTGTTTAGTTGTTGCAGTATTGTTCCGTGCAGAAACACAGTGTTGAGAAGCCTTATGATTAGGGCCAGACGGAATCTGCGGACATTTTTTGCTATTTCTGCGGAGTATTTTGTTAAAAATATGCGGATTTGTGCGGAATGATTTTGTGAGTATCACAACTAAAATCTTAATATATGAAATAAAAAGTAAGACATTTTTAACTTTTATTTTATGTTTACAATGCAAATCCAATTAGATCCACTTTATTTGGTAAACAAAGCAAGTCTCTCATATAAAATCTCTATAAAACGACAGAAAAATTGTACTTTACAAACTGTATTGTAAATAAATCAAATTAATATTTTAATATTAGTCAATATTATTACTGAAATTAATTAAAAAAACTGATTAAATATACATTTCCACACATTTACACCAGTAAATAAACAGAATCAACGATGGGCCAAAAATCTGCGTAATTCTGCATGCGCAGATTCTGTGTGGCCCTACTTATGATTAAGTAACCGTGACGAATTAAAGCGCGGTTAATAATGAAACCGATTAATCGTTGCATGCCTAATAAACAATGTTTTTGACGTCATACTCCAGTTTCATATCAAATCTTCTCGCCAATCAAGCGCTCTCCAGTATCTGACATGCCCCGCCCCCTTCAGAGCTAAAAAACAAAATGCTATTGGCTGTTAATTTTAAAGCGGTAGGTGCTACTATATGCCCCGTCCTGTCTACATGTTTCAATTCAAATGACATCACACACATCGCGGGCCCTTTTTGGTTCAAATATAGACCTGATAGGTACAAAAAGTACATTATGATCGCTACCCCTCCGAGTTTTGTACATGCAAGTAAACACAGGTACTGCACAACCGCAGTACATTGATGAAACAGTGTGTGAAGAGCGTGAAAGCAGCCCAATCGCATCTGCAATCAGCCCGTGTTACGTGTGCCCCATGTTACGGGCTCCAAGTCAACACGACCCGGTTGCATCTGTAACGGTAATCAGAAATCCAAACACAACAAGTGCTTGTTGCATTTCAGCAGTTGAGTTACATCTACTGATATAAGTTACCACTTAATATTCATGAGCCAGGCTGATAAGGATTAAGCTGTAACCACACCCCTTTTCAGCTGGCCCTGACACCCCTGATCGAGTTACATGCGTCGCACGCTTTTCTGTGCCACCGACTCAAACTACACCCTCAAGGTCACCCGTTCACCAGCGTCTGCCTCCTGGAAGAGGAGAAATGTGGCCCGCTCTCTTATTTATAATCTGTCCTCAGAGGGGAATGCTTTCTCCTTTTAAGAATGGCTGCTGGAATCAGGGCAGCTCTACTGTCCTTATTAGAGGAGATTGTACTCCTTCACAGCAATTCCTGATGGGATAGGAGACTAAATAGGATATGTCAGAGGGGAATGAGAACACGGACCGGCGGTCTAGATTAGCGTGCTGATCAAGGGCACAGCCAAGCGAAGGTGGGACAGCGCTTAAGTAGCCATGTGACGGGGTCTCCAACAGCCCCTGTCGTTGCTCCAGAGGCGGCTCCTTCAGAATAACGTTGGGGGAAATCGTGGCTGCGGATGCTGCAGGGATGCGCTGTGGTTGTCTTGTGTTTTGGGATGTTTTGCCAACTCACTGTGACCTTCAGCGCCTCTAATGCTTTAAATGCGGCGTTGGATTACACGGAGTGTCTCTCGCTCCCAAAATGCACATCCTTCTGTTACTTTCCATTGTAATCGCAGTAAAATTAGCCTATTAGCTGCGTTTAGCATTTGCTCCTCAACTATGTATACACTCTAAAAAACACAGTGTTAAAAACTACCCAAATTGGGTTGTTTTTAACCCTAATGCTGGGTAAATATAGGACAGAACACATCAGGGGTCAAATTAACCCAAGTAATTGAGTTATTATTTTAACCTCAAAAATGGGTTGTTTTTTTCTACCCAATACTTGGTTGTTTTTACTTAAATAACAGGTTAGTTTGACTTAATTAGTAGGTTATATTTTCAAATTAAATTTTTAGCTTTCTTTTAAAATCATTAACCACATAAAAAAAAAAACTGGTGAATATTGTATTAGCTTTATTTATTTTGTTCCATTACATTTATTCAGCTCATCACACTCTGTAAATACACTTTACCTTAGAGAGATCATACAAAACTAAATACAAATTGTGAACTGCATTTAAAACAAGTCGCTTCATATTTATGGGTTGCTCGTAAACATTTATAATAATTATATATTTATGTGGCATCGCAGTCAGCCCCTGCTGGGAGTTGATTTGACCCAAGGAGCTGGGTTGATGTGCCTGTGTGGTGCTAGGGTTGCATTGATTCAAGTCTTAGAAATTATTACCCAGAAAATAACCCAACTTTGGGTTACATAGCACAACCCAAAAACTACCCAAGACTCTGAAAATAACCCCCCAAAATTACCCAAATGCCTCAACCCAACATTTGGGTATAAAAAATAACCCTGGATTTTTTAGTGTGTATGCTGATATTCAATAATACAATATATCCTGATAATGAAAATGCACAGTATTGATGGGCACTTATTTACTGTTTACTATTTAAACTTTATGAGTGATTTTCAAAAATATTCACATTGTATTTGCAGTTCATAACGGTGCCAAATGCTTAATTTAAGTTAATTAAGCTTAATAGTACAAACATGAACATTTTTACAGGTTAATCTGACCTATTACATGCTGAAACATTGATGAAAAATGCTGTTTTTATAGGGGTATTGTTTGTTAATTGTTAACACATTTTTACTACTAAAATTCCATGACTTTTCCAAGACTTTTAAGGAAATTTTCATGACCTAATGTTTCATATGTCTATGTATACATTGTAAATAAGATTATTAATTTATTACAGAACATCTTCATACACACAACAATCACACATTCACTCACATTCATTTAGTCTTTTAGTCATTCATTCTGTAGGCTTAGTCCCTGATTTATCAGGGGTCGCCACGCAAGGATGAAATTCCAACTACTTAATTTAAATTTTTAATTATATCTATGTTCAATTTAATAGTTTGAGACCATGGGATTGGCCAAGGACAGAAAAGACAACTTACCTATATAAAGGTATACAGATATTTGTTAAACAAATTTTTCGAAAAGTTCAGGGTTTTACTGTTTTTCCAAAAGTTTTCCAGGCCTGGAAATTGTCATGTCAAAATTCCATGACTTTTCCAGGTTTTCCATGACCGTATGAACCCTGCAATTAACATTAGTTAATTAGCAAACACTTTACAATAAGGTTAATGCGTTTACTAACATGAACTAATCATGAACAACACTTGTACAGCATTTATTAATCATAATTGAACATTTACTAATGCATTATTAACATCCATGTCCATGCTTGTTAACATTAGTTAATGCACTGTGAGTTAACATGAACTAACAATGAACAACTGTATTTTCATTAACTAACGTTAACTAACATGAATAAATACTGTAGTAAATGTACTGTTCACTGTTTGTTCATGTTAGTAAATGCATTAATTAACATTAACTAATGAACCTTATTGTAAAGTGTGACTGTTAATTAAACTAACCTCACAATCAAAACTACCTGAAGCTTATGTTAATCTCCTGTTCAGATCACAAGAATTTGTCACGATTTCGGCACGATTTCCTTGACGTAGAGTGTCGTGGGGATTCGTAAACATCAAACTTTTTTATGTTGTGACACAAAATTTAATCGTTTCTTCTCATGTAATGTGGCATAGCTCACGAAAACCGATACCGTCGCAGAAAGTCTAGCATGTTTAATTTTTTTCTCGTTCTTCAGGATGAGTTCCCTCACGTGGGTGACACTGTGCAACAGGAGCACATCATTTATCAGTTATATCAGTGGGTGCTGCCGTTAATGCGCAGAAATAGCCCAAAACAGGCTGCATATTTACTTATGAGTGGGTCACGGGTGGATGAGATCAATCATTGGCTACGCAAACTTTACCTTTTTTAAAATATTAAGGTGTTTTAGGCAATTTTATCTGAAAGACTGACACAAATATGCAGACATCTCACAATGAGTTTCTGAGTTCTCTCCTCCTTCCATCAGAGTTTGCTCATCCCATTTAATCAGGGAACATGTTCAGCGCCGCAAATACATTGTAAAAGCATTTCCTGCTTATTCAGATTTGTCTTTACAAGAGAAACTGTTTAATCTAGGCATCTCTGAAACTGTGAATGTTTGCCCCTTACTCTCCCTCATGTGGATTTAAACCTTTTTGAGTTTCTGTCTTCTGTCAAGCATAGAGTTAACACATTTTGAAGAATGCTGGTTGCTGGCAGCAATGGACCCTGGCACCACAGCATGCTTTAAAATTAATTCAAGAGTTCACACTTAGATATTGCTTGATAATAATATTAGGTTTGGCATGCTGTACCGGAAAAAAAACCCTGAGCTCGGAGCTCCTGCCTGGTCAATAAACATGTAAAGGGCCACAAGATCAGGTATCTCTCGAGAGCTCCCCCTGGTAAAGAAGGAAAGGTGGAGATGGGTGGATTCTTCAAAAAACGAAGATGAGGGAGTAATGTAAGTTGGACTATTTATAATGACATTGGATTAATCTGCTTGGCTTACTATTGATGGCCAGACGCGATCAATCATATCACGTGAAATTAGTTTGAGAGACTTCACTGCTTTTGTGTTCAACAGAAAACAGAAACTCAGGTTTTGAACAAGCGAAGCATCAGTAAATAGCAATGTTTCCATCCATATATGTGAATTAGATTTATATTTAAATATTGCACAAATAATCATTAGAGAAATGTAGTTTAGTGCGTTCAGAGAAGCTGTGGTGTTTTTTTTTTCTAATAAAAGAGTTGAGCCTCAGAAGACAAAGACGAAACGCAATGAATGCAGTGAATGAGGTGGCTTTTGGAGGGAATAATAATGGAAGAATAATACTGAATAATACCAGAATTGTATTTAAAGGGCCATGAAACCCCCGTCTTTTGGTTCAAGTCTACCTTAGAAATTTTTCTACACAAGAGGTTTGGCCAAGGGGAGAATTGTTCGTGCTCAACTGAGCCTGCTTTCTCTCGAGGTTTTTTTCCCCTTTACTTTCATCAGTTGGTGAAGTTTGTTCCTCGCCGCTGTCGCCACTGGCTTGCTTGGTTTGGGACTTGTGGAGCTGCGCATCAATGGAATTGCTCTTCTGTGTTTGGACTTTCAGCAGTGAAAATTAGACCACACTAGGGCTGTGCAATGAATCGCAATCGCAAAAAAAACGCGATTTAAGCACAGGCAATATCTAAATCGCAAAGATTGCAATTTTATCTATAAATTTATTTAGATTTTTGTTCACGTTCTTGAGTGCATGATTTTAATGTTAACCAATCAGAGCTGACGCAGCACACTGGGCAATTACAGCTGAGCTGAGCGAAAGATGTTAACCAATCAGAGCTCACTCAGCGCGCAACGAGGTTGACCAGGGAAACCGAATAGGTGGTTTTGATTTGAGTTAGTTTTTATTTATTGTTCTGACTGGAATTGAGGTTAGTTCATCTTTATTTCTTCATGTTGTCTGTTTTTAACACAGTTTATTACATTTTGTTGATCAAGCAGTGAGTGCTGCTGTGTACAGTATGTGTTTAACTAGAGCTGAGCTTACTTCATCTTCAGTTAGTTTATGTGTCTGTTTTAAATACAGTTTTGGACAGTTTTATTTATTAACTGTTATTTCATTGTGAAATTTTTATGCAGTTGTGCAATAAATACATTTAGAATGTGTGTGTGTAGCTTGTTTGAAAAAGCAAAAACAGCTGCCAAAATCCCAAATAAAATCACAATCGCAATATTTGTTAAAATATTTTTTAAAAATTAAAAAAATCGCAATATGATTATTTTGTCTATATTGCACAGCCCTAGACCACACTGAACTAAACTAAACTGAACTTCAATCTAAAACTGGACTTACACTGTTTCAATTCACTATAATCTACTATGTTAAGCTGCTTTAACACAATCTACATTGAATTGAATTTTATTAGAATTGAAGCAATGTGATGAAGGACTAACGGCTGAGGCCTTTTACAATCAGCCAAACAACATTTGAGATCGTTTACAATGGAAAACTGGAAACACGGACAGCTGCAGACCAACATTAATGCAAAGTCCCTGAAACACTTTATTCACTAAATGTATTCACAACATAATTTATGCAAAGTTTTTCTTATAAGATAACTATGTTATCCTACTCAATAGTGTGCATGTTTTCATGAGTATTTTTATTTATGCACATCTTGGTGTTTCCATCAATACTCCAAAACGTGCATAAAATGTGTAGACAGGCATTGATGGCAGAATTACAATTTTTGGGTGAACTATCCCTTTAAGCTGCAAGGTTAAATAAAAGTCTCCCATCTGTGCTTTTAATACACCTCAGCTGCACAGGGCCAAGATATTTTACCTCTCAATTCATTAGGAATTAGTCAGGAGACACATCAGGGTGTGAGAAACGTGAGCGCAGAGATTAGCCAGACAGTCTAACTGTTGGTTACTTTTAAACAGGCTAATTCGGGTAAGGATGTGCACTGCGTGGAAGTGAGATGGCCCATCAGACTGAAATAGAAATGAGAACAGAGGAAGGCATGGGGGAGGACAGTCACGGTGAGCGAACGCACACTTCTGGCCGACTCGCAGCTGGTGCGAGGGCACAGCACACCGACACCATTAGCATACAATAGCTGCTCCGCATTGCCCACCTCTACGCCAAACTGTGCACTGCAGCTACGACAGAAACGTCCTTCCACTGTCTGAACACATGGACTTAGTCATTCATTCCCGTCCCGTACAGCGTACAGGGTAAAAATAGGAGCCCTTTCCCTGTCCTTCATAGACTCTTATTAATTCTCACTACCCTGAGCTGCTATAGCTTTCAGTAGGCGTGTGGCATCCATCCTGACTACAGCATAGCAGGAAATGCTGTGCGAAATTGGAGAAAACTGACATTGCGATATTTCGTTTTTGATTTAAATAACTCTATTGAAGAAGAACTCACAATTTTACATTGATTGATAGTAATCTGCATTACATTTAATAAACAAAATACAAGTGAACACAACAGAGCGAAGATACAGTGCTGTATGGTTATGGGGAGTCGAACAGTATTGATGTACAGATATTAAATAATCAAAAGTATAGTCATCATTTGAACTGGATTAAAACTAGCGCTGCACAGTATATCGGTTTAGCATTGATATTGCAATGTGCATGTACGCAATAGTCACATCGTAAAGATATGCAGTGTTGAGTCTGAATTACAGCTGACCAGAAGCTACAGAATTGTATTTAATCACTGTATTTGTACAGCATTTATATGATTTATGCAAAAAAAATATATACTTAGAATTTTGTCTTGTTTCTAGTCCAAAAATCTACATTTCGAAGTGAAAATCAGATCATTTTACCTACCCTACTGGCAGATAATTTAGCTTGTTTTAAGGGAAATCTTTTAATTGTGACTTGACAGTAAAAACAAACAATATTGACTGGAAACGAGACAAAACAAAGTAAGAAAAAACAATATTTCTGTTGTGGTTAATCAATTTCTGTACCTGAATGCTGTTAGGCTCCCTAGAAAACTATCAAACTCAAACTATCTTCTGAAACAGTATTCATATCTAGGCATGGACCGATAACCGTCCTCAAGGTATACCGCGCTTTGGAAAATGTTTACATACCGCCAAAGTTTTCTGCTATACCGTTCACAATGTATGTGTAAGACTTTTTATTTACATTTTTTAAAAAGTTTTTTAGGTGTAAATTGTAAAGACATCTGTGCTTTTGAAACAAATGAACACCGCAGAAGTCAATGATTCACTTGAATTATTTAGCCTGACATGTTTACTGTCCCAAAATACTTTAAAGGTTTCTCAAAATTAAATATATTGCGTTCAAAGGGGAAAAAAAAATTTTGTTGGCCAGACATTTAAAAAGAATATATTTTAGAGCAGTAAATACAATACCGTCATACCGTGATATTTTTATCCAAGGTTATCATACCGTCAGAATCTTATACCGGCCCACGTCTACTCATATCGCAATATTCATCACAGAAAAATAAAACATAAAAATAAAACATTGCCATATCAGATTTTTCCAGTGTCGTGCAGCCCTGAAAAAAACCTTCAGTCAAAGTTGTCCATAAAAAAATATTTCAAATGTTGACTACCATAGTCTTTATTGTAGAAACAAGTAAACACAATCAATTTTTTGTTGAAGCTTCAAATTTATTACTTTAAAACTTTTTTTGTGCCCAAATATTTAAAATATATTAAAATATATTATAATTTAAATTCCACGTCAACAGGAAGTTGTTGAGACTATTATTTCAGTATGTTGATGTACTTCCAACTGAAACAGAGACTGCCTCTGAAATCACATACTTCCATACTATACGGTACACTAAAATCAGTATACAAGCCAAGTAGTACGTCCAAAATCATAGCATTCAAAAAACAGTATGCGAGAAGTACTCAGATGACCTACTATCTTCGAGATTCTGAAGTGTGCTTCCGATGGACGCTACGTTATCACATGAAGCCCCGTGAAAGAACTCATTAATGGGATTGAGTGACACAACTGACACCGGTAGGTCTAGCGATCATGATAAAATGGTGGATCTAGTTCATCCGAGTTCCATTCATAATGCTCACAATCATACAGTATAGAATCAGGGCCGGCATGTCCATAAAGGCGACCTAGGCAGCCACCTAGGGCGGCATAATAGTGAGGGCGGCATTCGCGACACCCCCATCCCAACCCCGGGTTGCGAACGGTCACTTTCGTTTTCACTTTCGGGTTGAGGTCGGCGTGATCGTCCTTTGCCTAAAGCGGAAATTTAGCTTGCTCCGGCCCTGTATAGAATGTACTTTTCTAACAGCCAAGTAGTAAATTAAAATTCAGATGCAGTACCCGCTGATTTCAGACGTAGCCAGAATATATTCAGTAGAGGCGGGGCTTTTTTATTTACATAGCACACTAACAGTAAGAGAAGGAGTTAATATGCAGTTGCTATGGAAACCCTCAGGTTGACGTCAACATAAGGAGCCACTCTAAACGCAGAAGTAAATGGTCCAACTTTAATTTAATTTAGATTACAAAACAAACCCTTTTATTTCAGTGAATTAAATAGTATATTAATTAATCACCATAAAACTAACAATCTGAGCTAGCGAAATAAACATTTAAAATTTTAATTTGAGGTTTCTAGATTCGAATTTAGATTTGTACTTTAAATTCGATTGAAATCTTCATAGTCACAAGCCTTAAGCTTTGCGTGTGCTCGGAACTGATTTCTGATTAATTACAATCTCAAATCGACAGTGCAGATCCTGCAATGTAACGATTGCAAATTCACACATTTGGATTTCGATGCTGAAACCATATATTGCGCATCCCTAACTAGCGGCACCATTATCTGACTTAAAGGAGATGCTTTCTGCGTTTTTTGGGAGGTCGCCAGGCTCCTCCATCCCTCACTCGGCTCCATCTGCCAGGAACTCTCTCTGTGAGAGTGGCCAACACCCACAGCTCTGAGAAAGTGGGCGCTCCGGCAGCTCAATAATACCCACATGATGTGCAGTAGCCTACAGGAGGATCCAGCAGCTTCGCTTTATCCTTAGAGTGCAGTTTCTTTATTTAGTAGAAAGGCTCTGACTTCCCTCCATCAGCCCGGCTTCAGCATCGACTGATTATGCTAAGGTAAGCATAGATTAAAGGCAAACGTATTGACTGGGGAGCTCGAAGAAATCGAAGAGGGATAAAGTTACACATTAGTCTTTAGTGTGTGTGCTCACTGGTTGGAAGCTTCCCACCATACAGGAGCACGGTCAACCCATTTTTAAACCTTAATAACTCATTTCTAATAACTGTTTCTTTTTGTCTTTGCCGTACAACTGGTAGTATTTCACTATTTATTTTGCAAATGTAGACTTAAAGCACAATTTAAAAGCTTAATTAGGTGAACTGGGCATGTTAGGTTAATTAGGCAAGTCATTGGACTACAGTGTTTTCTTCTGTAGACAATCAAATAATAATAATTGTATTATTAAATAAGGGAGCTCATAATATTGACCACATCAGATTTTTTAAAAATCTTTATTTTTATTATACTCTTAGAAAAAAAGGTTCTTCAGTGGTTCTTCAGTAGTTCTTTACGGTATTTGAGGTGCTATTTAGCACTTTTACTGTGTAAAGAACCTTTAAAGAACCATAAAGGTTCTTCAGTGGTTCTTTACGGTGGTTAAGGTGCTATATAGCACTTTTACTGTATGAAGAACCTTTAAAGCACCATAAAGGTTTTTCAGTGGTTCTTTGGGGGGTTAAAGTGCTATATAGCACAACTACTACTGGTAAGCACTTGTTCTTATAGCTAATTCTCATAACTCTTATGCCGGTTTTATTTGCGGAAAGGCTAAAGTAACATTATAAGCACCTTAAAATATAGGTGCTATATAGCACCATTTCACAAAAAGTACTATATAGCACCTATTTTTTAAGGTGCTGTATAGCACCAAAAAAGGTTCCCCCCTCGTTAAGACCAAAGAACCAGTTTTGGTGCTATTTAGCTTTTTTTTAGAGTGTATCTCATCCAAACTAAAAGAAATAAGACTTTCTCCACAAGAAAAATATAAGAGGAAATACTGTGAAAAATGCCATTGCTCTATTAAACATCACTTGGGAAATATTTGGAAAAGAATGAAGGTTTAAGGTAGGCATGGGACGAAAACCATTTTCCGCATAACGCCTGACATGTTTATTGTTCCAAAATTTCATGAATGTGTCTCAATCGCCTACTACACAGTAGGTTCTGCATTTGAATTTACTACTTAACTGATTGAAAAGTGCGTTCTATCAAAGTCCCTTTAAGGCAAGTCATTTCACACACATTACACTCATACTGCCTCTCAAGCAGTATATTCAGGCATTCTGTCTGAATGAGGAAACATCAAATTCTCCAAACATGTTTGACAAGCTTACGATTAAGTTACTTATTTAGAATCACCAATAAAATCAATAAGCTGTCTCATAAGCTTTGTTTCTAAATGTTTGAATCAAAAAAATCTGCATATTTTCAGGTTGCCTGAGCGAATGCGCATGCAGTCGAAAGGAAGGAGATAACGACAACAACTTCATTTATGGCAGTGTTACACATGATCATCCTCTGGATAGTGATCGTCAGGTCACGCTGCTCTTCTGAAGTAATCCACAACTTGGTCTTGATGGTGAATGTCCTCCAGAAATGACAGCGACTCATTGTTCAGTTAAAGCTCAGTTACAGCTGGTGGATAATCTTGGGTAGTTAGTGGAGGACTGGTTAACTTGTACCAGCTTAGGTTGCTTCTGTATGTGCTGTGACCAGTTGAATAAATCACTATGTTAAGAACAAGACATTCTGAAAAATATGTTGGGTTGATATAACCCAATGTTGGGTAAAATATGGACAAAACCAACCATTAAGTAAAAAAATGTCATTAAAATTGAATTGAAAAAATGAACCCAACATTGGGTTTGTCCATATTGGACATGGGACGATAACTGTTTTTTAAGGACTACCGCTGTTTGGAAAAGTCAAGGTTTAAAACTTTTCTGTAATACCGTTCCTATTGTTTTTTTTTTAAATAAGATTTATTATAAGTTTTTTTTTTAATTTTATTTTAGTTTTTTAGGACAACAGTATGTCCAGCAGAAAAAAATATCCAAAGATGCCGTTTTAAATGGTGAAGAAATCTGTGTTTTTGTAACTAATGAAGACAGCAGAAGTCAATGATTCATTGTAATTATTTAGCCTGACATGTTTAATGCTCCAAAATTTTATAATCTTTCAAAAAATATGATATATTCTGTATATATAAATTAAAGGGGAAAAGGGTTTTGTTTTTTAGCCAGACATTTAAAAATAATAAACTTTAGAGCAGTAATCACAATACCGTGATAACGTAAAACCGGATATTTTTATTCAAGGTTATCATACCGTCAGAATCTTTGACCGACTCATGCTAGTCCATATCTGAACCAACCATTGGGTTACAACGGTCCATCATTTCTTTTTAACTAGTTTAACTAGAGGTTAATTAGATGTAATCAATATAATACTACTTAGATTCTGATTAGAGCTATCTCTCTTTCTGTGTAAATGACTTTTACAGGCTGAAACCAGTCCTGATGAGAAATATTTGGTAAAGTTTTTGGCGTATAATAACCTTGGATCAAAATATCACGGCATCCCGGTATTGTGATTACTGCTCTAAACTAAGTTCTTTTTGAAATGTCTCAGTAAAACAAACAACAACTTGAACACAATATATATTATTTTAGAAAAGATTTTAAATATTTTGGAGCAGTAAACATGAATAATTAAATAAATCATTGACTTCTGCTGTCTCCATTAGTTTCAAAACCACATAATAAAAACATTTTTAAAACCTTCCATATATCTTAGAAAACGGAATAGCAGATCATTTTAGTGGTTTTAAAATCTTGGCTTTTTCAAAACGCGGTATACCTTGAAACCTGTTTTCGTCCCAAGCCTATTAACCTTAACCTAACAACGTTTCATCTTGTTCATTGGTAAAATATGGGTAGTTTGTTTGACGCATGAATGCTGGAGGTCATTACACTGGGTAGCAATATAATATACAGTAGTAGACATCTATGGTAAATGAGTCGAGCTGCTAAAACATTGTGCCTTTCTAAAAATAGCTTCACAAAAGTCTCCTTAAATAGTCTCCTTAAAAGTCTCCTTAAATAGTGAAATAATGTAAGAAAGAATCCCACATGATGGTGTATGATAGTGCTAAACGCTCATCGCAGGGTACCGCTGACGCTGTCCGGAGAGAGAAAGCCTTACTGCTCAGCTTATTAACAAGACGAGATGTGACCATTTGTCTTCATTATCATGTCACACTCGGGGTGTCAGCACAAGTCACTCCAGCACAGCCGAGCAACAGCCTGCTCCTAAACACACTCCTCTAACACATCGCTCGCAGAGACGCCAAGATTATTCCGTCCTCCAGGCTGACGGATGTATCAATCCACTGCACTAGTGCTGTCGCGGGAAGGGCATCAACTGAAGGACTGGCTGATGTGGATTGTCATCAATGAAATATATCCAAAACTCCCTCATGCTTTAGAGCTATTTAAGATTCACGACAAGGTTACGCATTGGAAATATGTTAAATACGCAATAGTACATCAAATACGCACAGCTCCTCGCTACAAACGTCAACGCATCTAGAAGATCAAATGCTGCATTCGCTGGATAGCACACTCTGCTGTCAGACCCTAACAAATCATCAAGACACAAAGAAGACGCCAGTCTTCCCATTCTGCTTTCCATTGCAGTGCACTTTATCATCCCAATCGTATATCAAAGCATGCACAGTTTCTTCTACCTAGCAACACTATCATCGAACAAACTAGCAAATTTAGTTTGACCCCTGCGCTGTTGCCTGGGAGACACATCCGAGTTAATAACTCCGCCGAGCAGCATCAGCAGCAGGTTCGAGGAGGGAACAACCTGTCTCGCGGCAGCATATGACAATGATTAGCATGTGAAAGAGTGTCACTGTGTGATGGTGTTTAGTGTGTGTGACACACACTTACCCTCTGTCGGCGAGGTTTTCAGCCGCTGGCACAGTCCCTCGGTGCCTCCGTAGTCCTCCTGAATTTTGACCACTGCCTCCGTTCCTCGGATCTCCATGAGCGAGCGCAGCTCCATGAGCGAGCAGCCAAATCCCCCTTCATGGTTGCTGTCGTTTCTTTGGTTCTTGGTGTAAAAATCGCTATTCGTCATGTCCCCCATGGTGGCGGAGTATTGCTTGGTAGCTTTACTTAAAGACGGAGGAAAAAAAACGCCACACGGGCAGAAATTAGGAGTCCCTGGTGCGACCGGAGAACAGGTGTCTTAAAAAAAACACCCTGCAACGCAGGACAGAGTGGAAGGTGAGAGAGGAGGGTGACGAAAAAAACAGATCGAGTCTGCGATCGAAGAGAGGCTCCAGTGCGTTATGCAAGGCGGCAAGATCCCGGCTGAGGTCCTGAGGACGTCTGCGCTCACCACGGCTGCAGACCGGCGACGCTCCATACGTGGTTTCCCATTCTACCTGCTTCCCGTCGGCTGCTGTCTACATGGTGATCCGCTCCATTACTCCTTCAGAGACAGAGAGAGACACAGAGAGAGAGGAGGACAGAAGGGGAGGGAGGGTGAGCGAGCGAGAGAGAGAGAGAGAGAGAGAGAGGGATGAGTGTTTCTCAGAGGTGCGAGCAGCACAAAAGTGAGCGAGGCGCTAGGAAAGCACGGCACGTGGCATTGTGTCGTCAACGCATCTGCATCTCACACACACAGAGGCGGGGGGTGTCCATCTATCTATTCCTGTGATTCTCCTCGTCATGCATAGCTGCGACGTGCTGCGCTTTGATCGCCCTCTGACTGAATGCAGAGCCGTGTAAATACTGAAGGGACGAGTGAGTGTTTACAGCACGCGTGTGATCTGAGCGCTGCGCATCAAAGGGCTCTCTGCCGCTATCCAGAAATGCGGGCGATGCATCCCACACTGCAGCAAGGTTTGCTGGAGGGCAGCTAGTGATGCTACAGGATTATATAATGCATCCATGTTAATGCATCGAGCACCAGCTAGCGAACTAACTAGGGGGCGATTCTCAAGTGATAAAGTACCACTGAACGATCATATACCACAAATGTTTTTAAATGTGCTGCAAACAGCTGCAACTAGAGTTTCAGTAGCATCTCTGGGATTTACGACATACATTTATTTTGCAGTAAAGAAAGAGTAGCTCTGTGGTTTCAAAATGGTGTCGCTTTTCCAGCAAGCTACTGTTTCCAATTAAAAATGGTGTAGCATGACGAAAAAACCTATAGTGTTGCTTTTGTGCGTCCCGACAGCAGAAGAAATGAACACATGCTAAAAAATATATAGTGTAACTAAGGATGCACTGATGTATCGGCAGATATTGGATTAATTTAAAGCCATCTTCATATTTGGTATTCAAGCTGACACTGATGTTTAATAATAAGCAAAATTAGATGCACGTCTTTTAAATAATCACATTTTTTTCTCAAAGCAAAAATCATTAAATGCATTTAAAAAAGACTTAAAAATTATTTCAAAGCTATCTGCATATGAGCAATTCCATGCAAATGTCAACCTTGCAATGAAAAAATGAAGTTGTCATCATCAATAGCAAAACCCTTTTAATTTTTTTTGTGTATTCTTGTATTTTACAGTGCCGTGCAATTACTCAAAAAAGTCTCGGTCAATGTATTCAAACAATTATATTTGATTTACCAAAATCTCACAAGTGGAAATTTCACATCCGTCACGTCCATAACAGAAAAGTGTCACATCCATAACCAAACTTTTTCTTCATAAATGCAAAAATGCAAATTAAAATAAAACCAACCATGTTTGTTCTATACAGAGTTTACTCGTATCCTTGTGATTATCATTATTTCTTTAGAATTGTGCAGTTCAATCCACATCATTTCTATAAAGTATGTTGTAGACTGTAAACTCGCAGACTTTTTTGGTCACATCTATAACGCATGTTTATTTTCCTCATTTAAAGTATAAAAATAGTTTTCAGATTGATATTTTTCTGATCCTATAACTCTGTGTATATTTGTTTTGGGAAATGTAAACAGATGATTCAATATAATGTTAACATATACCTTATCTGTGCGTTTATGTTTTGAGTTTTTACTGCAAATGTCACATCCATAACGCTGGAATTGCTCTTATCGAGAATAATATTTTAATAAGCTGACATTGATGGTTAATAATTCGATTTAAAAAAATAGATGCACGTCTTTTTAATATTCACAGCTTTCTCAAAGCAAACTTAATAAGCTGAATCAACAATTCTTGAGTTTTTTGGGGGACAACTTAATTGTTTTATGTTAAATGCACTTACATTTGTAAAAACAATTACATTAACTTAATTTGTGTTGTGGGGACAACATTTCTTACAGTGTACTTGCAAAAAACGAATAATCTGTACAAAATATACAAACCAACATGTCTAACATGTACAAACTTTTCAGTTGTGTGTGGGGAAAACAGCTGGTGTTTGGATTAGTTTGGGGTAAACGCGTCAGAGAATAAAAGAAAGCCAACTCAATATTATTCTGCATTTATAATCTAAACATTTATAATCTACATATAGCAAACGCACCGCTTTTATTTGTGGTTAATCAAATAAATATGTTCAATTATATGTCAAATGAAAGTTACTGCTACTGGGAACGGTCGGGTCGGGTAGAAAACGGGGCAGGGCGGGCAGCGGGTGATAAAAATATTGAATAGCAAAAATCACCTTTGAGAAGTGTCATATTGTAATGTTTTACCTTAACTTGTTCATTAATTTACCTTCGGCTTAGTCTCTATTTCAGAGGTCACCACAGCGGAATGAACCGCCAACTATTCCAGCATATGCTTAAAACAGCGGATGCCCTTCCAGCTGCAACCCAGTACTGGGAAAAACCCATACACACTCAAATTCACACACACTCATACATTACAGTCAATTTAGTTCGTCAGTTCCCCTATAGCGCATGTGTTTGGACTGTGGGGGAAACCGGAGCACCCGGAGGAAACCCACACCAACATGGGGAGAACATGCAGACTCCACACAGAAACACCAACTGACCCAGCCGAGGCTCGAACCAGCGACCTTCTTGCTGTGAGGCGACAGCACTACCTACTGCGCCACCGTGTCGCCAATAAATAAATAAATAAAAATCTCTAATAGCGGTACATTTACATAAATTGCTTATTTTCAAATCCAGTCAACAACCATGATGGCTAACATAAAAATCACAGACACAATAGAATTGGATAAACCAAATTGGCCGTAGTGTATGTGTGTGTGTGAATTTGAGTCTGTATGGGTGTTTCCCAGTTTTGGGTTGAAGCTGGAGGGGCATCTGAGGCAAAAACAAAAAAACACTAGATAAATTGGCGGTTTATTCCACTGTGGTGACCCCTGATGAAAGGACTAAGCCAAAGGAAAATGAACGAATGAATAATAATAACTAATAATAATAATAATTAATTGAAACTACTACTAACGTTAAATATAACTTATGGTAAAGGTATGTCAGTAGTTTATAGTGTTATATCTTTCTCTCTTATTATAGAACACATAATAAGTATATTCACATATACACATAATAAGTATAAATATCAACATATAAAATATGTACAAATGTACATGGTGACACAAAAACTGCACGATTTAAACAAAGAAATCATCGTTTCAACAGATTACCGTGATCAGTCTATCTGATCGTAACGTAAAACTCACCTCACAAACCCACTTCTACACAACAGACTAAATTCAGGCCAGTATTACACACATAAGAATAGTATATGTTGTAAAATAGCCCAACATTACTTCATAATTCATTACTTTACTAACCTTTTAGCTGAATATATCAAGAGTGTACCTTTATTTTGCCTTCGGTTCCTCTGTTTACTGAGACGCATTGCTGTAGTCATGGAAACCCTCAACTGCCACTTATTTGGAAAATGCATCTTAAGCCACACGTGTACATTATAAATAAGTAATATATAATTAATTTTATCTTGTTATGACCTGCGCCTCGGGACAGACGATCAGTAACATGGAGAAATGCGTACACTAATGTTACTTTAGAAACGTACAGCCTTGAAATTCCGCTGTGGTCGCCATCTTGTGGTCAGACGCGGGTTTTGGCGCGCAGTCTCTCACAGTGCTTTATGGGTGTTTGAGTATCTGTTAAGAGTACAAGGGTCGTACCAAAGTCCCATTTAATGTATTTTTAAAGTCTTTGGTTGAACACATAGACTTCTAATTGAGTAAAAAAGTTGTATTTTTATAATTGTATTAATTTTTAAGCCTTTAAATTGCACTTTAAGATGAATATCTTGCTAAATAACTAGTTAAACATTAGCCAACATACCGTTAGCATGGTAAAGACCAAAAATAGACTATTAGACTATAAGAAATTAGTATAAAATAAGTTTGAAAAGTTTATAAATGTCTCTTTCCATTAAAAAGCACTAGAGAAATATTTTTAAAAAGATTTAATTTCACATGAGTTATTAAAAATAAGTTTCTATGTAGTTTGACAGCAAATGTGGTATAATTTCCACGTTTTTGCTGCTTTGTATTGAATATAGGTTCAAGAGGATTTTAAAAATCATGTTTCTTTTTAATATGATTGTGTGTACGATAATAAAAATGTGTAATAAACAAATAAATATAACATTTAAATCACCTTTGAATCACTTAAGCTAAAAAATCTTATTAAATCAACATAAATACAGTAATTTATACTAATAAAACTATACATTGCAGACCTGGCCTGCAGGGCCGCTCAACAGATGACACCAGTTCGTTTGTTGATTTATTTATTCATGTAAGTATTTATTAATTCATGTATGCATGCATGTATGTTAAACAGACCCTCTGTTAGCCTTCAAGACCATGAAACTATATACAGTGGGGGAAATAAGTATTTAATACACCATTTTTTCTCAGAAAACATATTTCTAAAGGTACTGTTGATTTGAATTTTTTTCCTGGATGTTGGTAACAACCAAAGAAGTTGTAAATAAATTGTACTTAATTTACAAATGAAGTTATGTGTAGTAAATGACACAGGAAATAAGCAGCTTAGAGACATCTCTCATATGGAGAATGAAGCCTCATGCATTGCTCAGGTGTGAGTTTCTCACAGACTTCAACAGAGTGTCAAACTCTTGATGCTTCTGTGGGTCTCGTCCATCAGATCTGAGCTTTATTCTGTATTCTCTATTGGGTTCAAGTCGGGTGATTGGCTGGGCCATTCTACAGCTTGATCTTTTTTTCTCTGAAAGCTTCTGAGAGTCTCATTGGCTGTGTTTTGGATCATTGTCTTGCTGAAATGTCCACCCTGGTGTCATCTTCATCCTCCTACTAATGTAGATGTTGGACTGAAGCAGCTGATGTTCGTTTACACTGAGGAAGGGCAGAGGCTTGCTGAAGAACTACTGAGAGATTTCAGCTGCTGTCTGGGCTTTCACTAGCTTTCTACACCTCCCTTTCTTCATGTGTTCAATACTTTTTCCTTGCGTCATTTCATTTTATTACACAGAACTTCATTTGTAAACGAATTAGGTTGGTTTTCTTTGCATATACGGATTTCTTTGGTTGTTACCAACATCCGGTAACAATTTCAAGTCAACAGCACCTTTAGAAATATGCTTTCTGAGAAAAATGGTGACTTATTGTCCCCGCTGTATAAACCAATGCTCAATGAAACCAGTCAACAATTAATACAAAATAATGAACAATTAATAAAGTTGTTGTTCTTAATGCACATCATTTCATGCTTTTTTATTTAGAGTTTTTGTCTTGATTCATTCAAAAGTTATTAAAACAAGTAGAATTTTTACAGAATTATAAAATATTGGTTTGTTTTCAGAAATAATAAGTCAAAATTAAAGTTTGTATTTCCTTAAAACAAGTTAATATACCAATTGTCTAAGTACAATAGTCCTATTTTAAACCAAAAATAAAATTATCTCCATTGGCAGATTAAAATCTCACTTAATTCTGAATTATTATTTCTGAAAACAAACCAATATTTGACACACTGAAAAAAAATTTCTGCAAAACTGTTGCAAACAATATATTTGTGTTGAATTTAAACAAACAAATTAAATTTAATAATGTTCAACTTAATTTGTTTGTTTAAATTTAGCCTAAATATTTTTTTTACAGACACTTAACGTAAAAAAAACTGAGTAAAACCAAGGAATCAGCTTTGAATATTTTTTTCACTGTACTTCTCTAAAAAAATACTTCTTAATTGACATATTTTAAAATATTTGGACAAGAAACAAAACAAAAACTCTAAGCATGAAATGCATTTTTGTTGTGGTTTTTGCATTCTTCATATATTTTAAGGCAACCTTTTCAAGTAAAGTCAACAGATCGCTTATTAATGAGTGTATATATAGTTATATTAAGTATTATGTGTTGTACTTTATGTCTTTGTTAAGCTGTTTTTCGCTTTATGAATCTGTGTTGTGGATAATTCACATCTCAATATGATTCTCCTTCCGAGATGAAGCATAAATAAAGTCAAACACAGCCGCTCGGCGCTCTTTGACCAGCATCTCCTCTTTCCTCAAAGCAGTAATATAATAGTTGACATGCTGGAGCAATCTGAGGAAGTGCAGGCATTTTCATTATTCATCCCGGGCCGTAATTATTTAATGAGATGCCTTTAATTGTGGTAAATGAACAGGAACATGTCGTTTTTATTATTTCTAGCATTGCTCTGCTTGGTAAATCTGGCGTTATGATGACGATCAACATGAACAAATACTACAATATATGCTATAGTATCTAATTTCTAATTCTTTTAATTCGCCATAATAACAGTACATACATTTTATTAGTTATTTTGCATGAAAGTATTCAGATTAAAGTGCAATTTGAAGGTTTAACTAGGTTAATAATTAGGCAAGTCATTAGAGAGCAGTGGTTTGCTCTGTAGACAAATCGAAAAAATATTAATAAATAAATGAGATACTTCTTAAGGGTGCTAATAATAATGACTATAGCAGTTACATTTTTCTGAATAATCTGTGTACGCCAGCCAAAATAATACAAATAAGACTTTCTCCAGAAGAAAAACATGTAGCAACAAGTAAACAACAAGCAACAAGAGTAATTAAAATAAAATAAAAACTATTTACAAGTGACTTTTAGGCCTACATTTTATTTTTTATTTGACATTTTACACTGCATTTCGTTGCCTTGTACTTGTACATGTGTAATGACAATAAAGTTGAATCTAATCTAATCTAATCTAATTTAGCTAATTCAGTTTATTTTTTATTTATTTAGCAAAATTTTGAAAACTGGGAAAATATTGAGAAATAAGGATAACATCACTGTTTGGACATTGCTGAAGGCAAAAATGCCTATAGGTATGTTTTGAAGCAGTATTAGGATGTATGCTTTTCTGTTTGACCACTTGAGAAATCAATTCATTCAATTATTTTCTTTTCGGCTTAGTCACTATTAATCTGAGATCGCCACTGTGGAATGAACCACCAACTATTCCAACATTTGATTGGTCAGCAGATTTGATGAGAATCTCCTAAACATGAGTTTTGTCTCTGTTATGGAGCACACTAGAATACAGATATCCTAAAAACTGTCAATACTTAATTAAACCTCATGGGAGCGTTAATGGTGCTGTGATTTCTCATCAGGGAGGTGAATGTGGCTATTTCTGAAACAAACAGCTGAGCATGAAAGCCTGCCACTGGAAGTCATTTTGGTGTAAAGGGTAAAGAGATTGCGAGGCTTTTCTTCAGAGAGTGGTCTTTTGTGTGCGGCTCTTTTGAAGGAGGCAGCGATCGCTCCGGGGTTGTCAGGCCTTTGCGGACAACACACGCACAACACACCACCACGGTCTGAGCGATCGCCCTTTTGTTGCCGCCAAGAGCTTAATGCAGTCTGTCCCTCACTGCTAGATCTGCGAAAGAACAGGTGAAGGTGTGCAGAGGAGTGTTCACACAGCGGAAAGAGCCTTCAGTGGACGTTACTTTAAAAAAAAGTGAGTAAACCTGCTACTTTTACAGCGATTAGTTGACTTTACTTTAATAAAGTGAGTAAACCT
>CAIGQQ010000641.1:1311187-1328784 GCA_903798035.1 Danio albolineatus
AAAAAAAAAAAGAAACAAAATTAGACAATTATCTTATATAAGTTTGTAACATTTTTATCATTATTTTAACATTATTTTTAATGTAAGTCTGCATCTTTTCCTTCTAGAAATCCCACTGAGAATGGAGTCACACCCGCACGTCTCCGGACCCGCCTTACAATTCACAAGTACGCTTGGCGAGCTGTCAAAACCCATCAAAACCTTTCATCTGCGCAACATTTACAACCCCAAACCCCCTCCCCAGCGTCCCCCGGTGGCCATACGACCACCCAGCCCAAAAGCAGGAACCGTTCCTCCTCCTCAGGACCCTGTAATCCGGCGCCGGCTGTCCTGCGAACCGGAGCCCAAACCCATCATGAGGAGAAGAGCCAAATCCCTCTCATCCTCCAGCGATCAACAAACCTGCAGGACCGTCCAGGTCCGCTTTGTGGACTCGCTCGGCCTGCAGCTGGAAGATGTCAAGTTCTTCAAGTCCAGTGAAGATCCACTGGTGCCGGTCCACGTCATCACACGCCTGCTGGCCAGCTCAGAACTGGCCTCCAAGAAACACCTAGAGCTCTCCTTACCTTATTTCCAGCCCTCCTTCCCTGACAACATGACCACCGATATGTGTGCGTTCAGCAGGCGTTTGGCCCAGCAGAGAGTGTGTCTAGAGCGGGTGTTTTGCTCGGAGCTGGGCATCACTGGAACTGCACAGGTGCTGAATTTGTGCTTCCAGAAGGAGGTGAGCGTGCGCTACTCCTTCACCGACTGGAGGAGCAGTGCGGACTGTAGGGCCGGCTGGGTGTGCAGCGTCCGCAGGGGGGATCTGGAGTCCGATGTTTTTCGCTTTCTCCTGCCGGTGCCTCCGTTCATCATGCAGCCGGGCGCCGTGCTGCAGTTCGCCGTCCGCTTTCGCGTGCCAGGATCTGAGTTCTGGGACAACAATGATGGTTGTAATTATAAACTGACCTGCCAGACGTACAAACTGACCGTCCCCAGAGAGTGTGAAGACAGCCTAGTGCATTTCATTTAGTGCACACTAAAGATCTCACACACACACACATACACACACACACACACATACATATGGTGGTCATAGTGTTTTCTGAGGACTCTCTTTAGGTGTAATCAGGTTGCGAATTACAGGGGCGTTTGGAGGAGATTCATTCATTTATCTCCCTCGGGCTTAGTCTCTATTTCAAGGGTTGCCACAGTGGAATGAACCGCCAACTATTCCAGCATGTTTTACATACTTTTCCAAATAACATGTAAATGTTTTTTTTAATAAAATCTGCATATAATTTCACATTTAATTGAGTTTTTGTATTATTTTTGATGTTATTGCATAATTTTTTTTTAAATGCAATACAACCTGCTTTGTTTCTGTGGGTCCTACAGTTATGATTACTAAAGCTGAATACTATATTACTACAGTAAAATCATGGTACAAAAAAAAAGTTTTTTCAAACTCGAGTCCTTTAAAACAGTCATGGTTCCTACAGTGTTATCATAGTATTACTGCATTATTACTATAGTAAAACCATGATTACTAGAGGCATATTTATATTCATACTATAGTCATATTTATTAGTTTTATTAGTTTAATTTATTAGTTTTACTATAGTAAAAACATGGTTAATTTTCGTAAAAGAGAAAAAAAAAGTTATTTTTAAGCCTATTAAAGGTGCAGTGTGTAAGTTTGATGCCTAGTGGTTGAACTAGGTATTGCACTCCTGGATCAAAACAATTGCGAGTGCAGGTTGCCAGATTAAGGACCAACAGAAGCGAGTCTGACGGTCGAGACTAAAGGCTGATTTAAACCGTGCTCTAAATAAATGCATCCGCACGAGATAGAGGGAATATTCTCCATATTAATAAAGGAGTTTTTGTCCTGACCAACACCTCGAGCTGATATATCAGAAACCTCTTATGTTTCTCACACCTGAACAACAGAAAACTGACAGTGATCAGCTCAGGTACACCTCATGTGCTTTATTCAGTGTTAAATGTTGATAATGTGAGTCTGAATGCTGTTTTACATGACATTTATTGCCATATACTGAAAGCAGCAGCAGATAGTTCACCTCAGATCTGGAAAATATAATAAACCATCTGAAATTAAACTCAGACTCAGAGCAAGCTAACACATATCAGTGATTCAGCATCTACATTTAATAATGTTAAAGAGGTTTAATGTGTATTAATTAGATTAATAAATCATACCATTTCGCCGGAGTGCAGTGAGTGCACTATTCTGTGCATCCGAATGGCTGTATTTACATTTCTGTAGTGTTTCGTCTGGTCCAAACAGCCAAACTGCTCATCACTGCGTATCTCGTCATGAAGCGTGTTGTTGGGACATGTGGTTACAATATAACCTGCTCACCTAATGTTTACATTCATAATGTTTATATCATTTGCTAATTAATAACCTCATGTGGAACTCTGAATCTGCTTCTCATTTCAGAGTCTGCTACTGTCCACCAGAGGTCACATTTCAGTCACGGACGCATGCTTTCAGAGCCTTCCTGACTGATTGAATGAATGAAATTCATGTTTTTTTAAGGCAAGTCTGGGTGCTGAAATATAATTGGCTAAACTGGCAGTGGGCGGGTTAAAAGAACCAAAACAAAGACAGGCGTTCCAGCACGGAAAACACATCCTCAAAGCAGAATATCTGACTTCAGCATTGCTTTTCAGATAAACAAGTATGTTCACTGAGCATGTTTCTGAATATCTGCACACATATTATGCTGTTTTTATGCTTTAGAAGAGTCAAAAACACACACAGCACCTTTAAAGTTTGTTTATTCACATGTGAGTGACGGTCAGTGTTTATTCGACATGAAGAGTGCTCTTCCAGATCTTTCCCCGACAGAGATCTGAAGGCATCTGAGGAAGCCCAATAATGCACTTCTGACCCAGTCCAGCTGTATGAGCACATGATCTGAGCTCAGCTCTTAAAATATCCATCGTCTGTAAACCAAACACAAAACGGCTATATTTACAGCTTCACCTTTGCCACACATTTGAACAGTTGCTGCAGCTCAGCTCTGAAATTATCACTCTGGTGTTGATTATTTAGCCTGCACAGCTAGTGTTAGCCTACCGATAAGCATCCGGTGAACCCTTAATGTGACTATTTTACATTTTATAGTGTTCCCTTTACAGCATCGATGTTGTAATGTAATTAAAATATAATCAGTTAAACAGACTTAAGCATTCGTTTAGTTGATCAAGTGTAAAACGAGATGAAACATGTGCTGTCAGGATTAGCCAGCGTGCGCAGAAACTCCATTGAAAATACTGGAGTGAAATAAATGTTCATGTTTTAAAGACATGGAGCAAAACAATGTAATTTAATGCAGTGCTTCTTGTATTCTCTGAGACCCACTTTATATCGTATATCGATCAGGCAGTGAAGATCAGTTACTAAAGAACCAGACCATACATACAACAGCACAACAGCACTCGAACCTGGTTACTGAAAACTTAAAGTTCTTCTGCAGTAAATAAACCAACATATTCTGTTTCTTGACTCTATATAATCAATGATTGCCCTGATTTATTATGACTGCTATATGTATTTATTTGATTTAATCATGTAACCTGTGTTTGTTTTTAAAGCATGTTCTTTAGCAGTCCTGCGAGTAGACAGCAGATGGCGCTGTGAATCTAAAGGAGGAGTCGGACTGGGGAAAGTGAAGACATTGCGCTTGTATTTATTTCAAATGCTTTATCTTGTAGTAAGAAATGATTGAGATAAATGTAAATAGTTGGAAATTTGAACATCATTTAGCAGTAAACAAAGCTAATACTTTAAGGTTCTTGTGGCTAAAGTCTACAACCATAATTCCATTAAATAAACAAATACAGTGATAACTCCTTTTCAGTTTTACCCTGCTGAAAAATCCATCTTAAACCAGCCTAGGATGGTTGGCTGGTTTCAGCTGGTTGACCAGCCTGGTTTTGGAGAGGTTTTGGCCATTTCCAGGCTGGTTTCCGCCATTTCCAGCCTGGTCTGGTCTGAGAAATGACCAGTTAACACCAGCTTGACCAGACTTACCAAAACCTGCTGGTCAAGCTGGTTTTAGCTGGTCTTTTTCCAGCCTGACCAGCGAAGACCAGGCTGGAAATGGCGGAAATCAGCCTGGAAATGGCCAAAACCCCTCTAAAACCAGACTGCTCAACCAGCTGAAACCAGTCAACCAGCCTAGGCTGGTTTAGGCTGTTTGTTTCAGCAGGGATGGTGCTAAAGTGAAAAGGAGTTATATCCTAAAACTAAAATCAAGCATATTTATCACCAGAACAATTTTATGACAACTTAAAAGATGATTATTTTATGTATTATTAATATGTATTTAATAGGAGTTCAGGATAGCAAACTAATGATGGCGATAAAACATTTTTAGAGCATAATTTTGCCCTTATTTGACATTTGTGAAAACAAAACTAAAACTAAACTAAACTAAATCTAAACATTATTCACCCATAAACAAAGCATATATTAGGTGCTTGTGGCTAAAGTCTACGACCATAATAACATAAATAAATACAGTGATAGAAACAAATTTTCACATTTATATGGTGCTAAAGCAAAAAATTTAATTAGTTAATTAGTATAATAAAATTAAAATCAGGCATATTTACAACCAGAATCATTTCATGACAAACTGAAAGGCAATTCTTTTATGTATTTTAATAATCAGAGTTTAGGATACCGAAATATTGATGGCAAAAAAAAAATAGAGCATTATTGTATACCCATATTTTGATATTTGTGACCCTGAAACCCAAAACCAGATATTAATGTACATTATTTGAAAATGTAAACAAGCTAAGCATTTATTAATACTCAAAAGGTGCTTGTAGCTGAAGTCTACATACTGTGAGACCATTTATATGGTACTCTGCAAAGAGTTAGCATTCCACACAATTAATTCATGTTGTTTAAGCACAAATTGATTCAGTTGACTTAATTATTTTAACAAATTTAAGTGGACTGAACATAAAATAATTAAGTTATTAAAATTGTGATTGTTTCTTTGAATAGCTCATAATAAATAAGCACAATTTATGAGACTCTCCATTGGTGTAATGTATTTTATAGTCAAAAACACTTATTATATGCCCTACCCCTAAACACAACCCACATAGGTAACATTTGGAATAAATAGAATTTTGAATTATGATTTTAAAGTGTTTTGAATTACGAGGACACAATGTCATGTCCTCATAAACCACCTCAGCGTTGTAATACCTAGGTGATGTCATTATTAACATTTCTGTCCTTGTAAACCGTTAAAACCACATGATATTTGATGAGATCACGGTTGGGAGTTTGTATGTTCTCCCCGTGTTGATGAACTGCGAACCGTGTTAAGGTGAATTGATAAACTAAATTGGCCGTAGTGTATGAGTGTGTGTGTGAATGTGAGTGTGTATGGGTGTTATTCAGTACTTGGTTACAGCTAGAAGGGCATCCAATGTGTAAAACAACATATGCTGGAATAGTTGGCGGTTCATTCCACTGTGGCGACCCCTGATGATTAAAGGGACTAAGCTGAAGTGAAATGAATGAATGAATTCATCTCTGAAGGATCTCCTCATGCTTTTTTGATGAAGCTCAGAGGGAAATGTGATTAGTGCAGCTCTCCATCATCTGACACCGCTGACCCGCTTTCTGCAGATCCTCTGTCATGATGGAAAAACCACAACGCCTGCAGATACAGCCTCCATTTCTGGACAAACATGTAATCAGCTTGATATTTCACATGAGAAAACGACATTGTAAAACTGATATTGTCCTATGATCTGATGTTATAAATCTAAAAATGAGGTCATAAACATTGTTAATTGATGTATACTAACTAAACTGTACCGAATACCCAATAGCTCTACCTTTTAAATGGGTAAAAGCAGCCAGAACTCTTTGTGTGAACAGATGCAGGTGTGTGTGTGAACAGAAATAATGAGTTCTGGTGTTTTCTTGGAGGATGCTGAGACGTCCTGACAGCTTATGTAAGACTACTGTGTGTGAATGGAAGTGCATTCTGCTGCTACGAGACATTATGAGAATCCAGTCTGGCGTTTTGAGACTAGAGATCACTAGAGAAACGAGCACAGATCAGATCAGCTATCAGAATAAGAGCTGTCAGTAGATGCCTGATTAATAACACTTCACAGTAAAGTCTGATTAGTTCTAATGAAAGCGTTGGTGAAGTCAGCTCACAGTGGCTCAGCCTGTAGAGGCCTTCATGTCTGCTGATAGTTTAGAAACACACATCTGCTCATTCATGTTAGCTGGGATCCTTTTGGGATGTAATAATCTTTCACTGTTACTTGATTTATTTCTGTAGGGCTAATTAATATAGTGTTTAAATAATTCATTCACTTAATATTTGAGTTTTACTATGGATGACTTATTACCTCAAATTACTGTCAATCCATCCATCTTTTCATCAAATCCATCCATTCACGTTTTGGTCCATTCATCCATCCATCCATCTATTGATCCATCCATCCATCCATCCATCCATCCATCCATCCATCCATCCATCCATCCATCCATCCATCTATCCATCCATCCATCCATCCATGTTTTAGTCCATCCATCCATCCATCCATCCATCCATCAATGTTTTAGTCCATCCATCCATCCATCCATCCATCCATGTTTTAGTCCATCTATCCACCCATGTTTTAGTCCATCCATCCATCCACCCATCCATGTTTTAGTCCATCCATCCATCCATTGATGTTTTAGTCCATCCATCCATCCATCCATCCATCCATCCATGTTTTAATTCGTCCATCCCTCCATGTTTTAGTCCATCCATCCATCCATTAATGTTTAGTTCATCTATGTTTTAGTCGATCCATCCATCCATCCATTGATGTTTTAGTCCATCCATCCATCCATCTATCCATGTTGTAATCCGACCGTCCATTAATTCACGTTTAGTCCATCCATCCATCCATTCATCTATCCATGTTTTGGTCCATCTATCTGTCCATCCCTCCATCCCTCCATCCATCCATCCATCCATCCATTTTTAGTCCATCCATCCATGTTTTAATCCATCCATTCATCTATCCATGTTTTGATCCATCTATCTGTCCGTCCCTCCATCCATCCATCCATCCATCCATGTTTTAGTCCATCCATCCATCCATCCATCCATCCATCTTTCCATGTTTTGATCCATCTATCTGTCCATCCATCCATCCATCCATCCATCCATCCATCCATCCATGTTTTAGTCCATCCATCCATCCATCCATTCATCCATTCATGTTTTAGTCCATCTATCCATGTTTTAGTCCATCCATCCATCCATCCATCCATCCATCCATCCATGCATCCATCCATGTTTTAGTCCATCCATCCATCCATTCATCCATTCATGTTTTAGTCCATCCATCCATCCATCCATCCATCCATCCATCCATCCATCCATCCATGTTTTAGTCCATCCATCCATTCATCCACCCATGTTTTGGTCCATCCATCCATTTATCCATCTATCATCCATGTTTTAGTCCATCCATCCATTCATCCACCCATGTTTTGGTCCATCCATCTGTCCATCCATGCATCCATCCATCCATCCATGTTTTTATCCGTCCATCCATCCATCCACCCACCCATGTTTTGGTCCATCCATCTGTCCATCCCTCCATCCTTCCATCTATCCATCCATCCATCCATCCATCCATCCATGTATTAGTCCATCCATGTATTAGTCCGTCCATCCATCCATCCATCGATGTTTTGGTCCATCCATCCATCTGTCCATCCATCCATTTTTTTGTTCATCCACCCATGCATTATTTATCATCCATCTTTTCGTTCATTCACTCATTCATGAAAGACGACAGACATTGTGATTTGTTAAAAATCCAAAGCTTGTTCTGTACAGACAATAAATAGTCGTTGCAAAGGTAAGACATGATTTCCGTTCCTCATACTAACATCTACACCGCTGATATGAAACTCAAGTTTTAGTAGGAGCCCAGAAACGTTTGGGGTGTCACTACAGCACCAACACTGGTGTGGGAAAACAAACAAACGGTTCCAACGAGTCACATGCTTGATCCCCAAAAACCCCGCCCACATCCTCAAAACCCCGCCCACCCCAACTGGCATCAAAAGGCGACCGCTTAAAACAGTCCATTAGAAAAACAAGAAGAAGAAAAGTCAGTGTCTTATTTATTCAAACAGTCTTCCAGCGTCCCACCAGAGTCCCCTGAAAAACCATGAATGATCTACTGAGTGGCGTTTGGAGGGTTTTGGCTGAAGCTCCAGAGACACGGTCTCCAAGGTTCACTAGCGCCCAAATATCAGGCCCTCCATGGAGAGCCTCCTGAGGTCTTAGACTTCACAGAGATACCGTTAGCATCTTCTTCACGGAAGAAACCTTGCTATGGTCGGTGGAACCTGCAGGACACAAAGAGAAGACACTGATGAGTGCAAAACACAGACCAACCTGCAAACACAGAGCGGTGTGTGTGTGTGTGTGCATGTGTGAGAATGTTCTGGTCTCTATCACTTTTTGGTTAGGGTTAGGGAAGGGTTAGTATAGTAATACCAGTATTGGGTCACACTTTATTTTGATGGTCCGTTTGTTGAATTTAAGTTACATGTCAACTAATTCTCATTAGATTATAAGTAGACTGTTAGGTTGAGGTTAGTGTAAGTTGACATGTACTTGCAAAGTGTCTTCTAGTCAGTTAAATGTCTGTTGAATGTCAGTATCAGCAGATATTAAGCAGACTGTCTACTAATACTCAAATGAACTATCGAAATAAAGTGTTACCCAGTAATATTTTGGTCCCATGAGGACAACAGCTTATAAATCACACAGAATAAACAAAAATGCAGAAATGCAGACTGTTTGCTGTGAGGGTAGAGTTTAGGGGTACTGTAGAAACATCATTACGCCTATCAGAAGAGCCCATAAAGGTAGCTGTACAAGTGTGCACACTGCAAAAATTGCTTGTCTTTCTTAGATTTGTTTTACTGTTTCTACATCTAAAAATTCTTAAATTAAATATTGTTAAATATTGGTTTGTTTTCAGACATAATGAGTCAAAATTAAGCGAGTTTTTCCTTAAAACAAGCAAAATAATCTGACAATGGGGAAGAGAAATAATCGAATTTTGCAAAACCAAGTTTATTTCTCTTCCCTCATTGGCAGATTATTTTGCTTGATTTAAGGAAAAACTTGCTTAATTTTGACTCAAAAACAACACAATATTTTTCACTTGTATAAGAAAATGTTTCTTGGTTTAATAATGTTTAGATATTTGGACTAGAAACAAGACAAAAACTCTAAGTGAGATTTTTTTTTTTTTGCAGGACCAAATGTCGCCACAAATATAGGAATACCAGAATATTTTGATATTGTGGGGACATAAATAAATAAATCACACAGAATTAAATATTTAGAATTATTTAGTGGTATAGGGAGAGAATATACAGTCTGTACTGGAAAAACATCATGTCTATGGAGAGTCCCCATTGAAAATGAAAACCCAACACAAGTATGGTAAGTAAGTACCAACTTAACTGTCTTGTGTGGACAAATCTGTAACCAAAATTAAGTAAAACCTGACAATTTGTCCGAAAACCTCTCTTGGGGAACATCCTCGATTATGAAAGTGGTATAAAAACAAACAATGGTCTATTTTAATTGTAAATAGCCGAATGTTTTCTCTGAAGATCCGTATATGAAAGCATAAAAAACATGTAATGGCCCAAATTTTTTAAAAGCGTGTGTTTGAGTGTGAGTGTGTCTACACTGCAAAACATGTTTTTCTGACATTTTGTCTTGTTTTTGTCTTAGTTTTCGTCTTGTTTCTAGTTCAAATATCTTTTCGAGAGTTCACACTAAGCTGATGATTGATTATGAAGCATGTTTGTCATGCTGTCTCGGGAGAGAGCTCTGAGCTCATAAGATCCTTGAGCCCGGGGCTCCCTCCCGTTTGCAGGGTGAGAGGAGAGTTTGAGCTCAGGTAGATCTGGAGAACTCCCCTGCTGTAGTAGCTGATGAACAGATAGTGATCGCTCTTCAGAGATAACTACTTACTAGGAGCATGTCTGTGGTGCCGATGTGGATTAGTCGATTAACTTAAGCTGCATGTTTTTGGACGATGGGAGGAAACCAGGGAACCCGGGGGGAAACCCACGCGAGCACGGGGAGAACGTGTAAACTCCACACAGAAACGTCAGCTGGCTTGGTAAGGACTAGAACCAGTGACGTTCTTGCTGTGAGGCATAAGTACTAACCACTGGGCCACCGTGCCACCCATCTAGAAAAGGAGGAGGAGTAGAGGTGGAAGGGGGGATTTTTCAGATGAAGATGGCTGTGATGTGGAGCTTAGGGTGTTTATAGTGGCTCAGGAATCGTCTGATTGGTGAATCATGAATTGGCTAATGCAGCACCGGCTGTGATCAATCATAAGCACGTGATCCTCTCCAAATTAGTTTATAAATAAACTTCACATATCAAGAAGCATTTTTAGACAAGCAAAAAATATTGTCGTTTTAAAGACACAATGAGCCAAAATGAAGTGAGTTTTTCCTAAAAACAAGCAAAATAATCGGCCAATGGGCTCAGCAGGATTATCTTGTTCTTCCTTTTGACGGGAGATTATTTCTCTTCCCCCATTGGCAGACTATTTTGCTTGTTTTAAGGAAAAACTCATTCATTTTAACTCATTATTTCTGAAAACACAACAATATTTTTCACTTGTCTAGAAAACGCTCCTTGATTTAAAACGTTTCAGATACTTGGACTAGAAACAAGATGAAAACTCGAAGTAAGAACAGCATTATCTGCAGCGTCGACAGCACAATCTAGCACAGACCCAACAGGAGCGCCAGCTCGTTCAGCTATATCTATTTGTGCAGCAGAAATGAGGTCTAGCGTAAAACAAACGTAAGCTAAACATGAGCGAGCATTTGTTATAGATGTCGGCGAGCTCGAATGTGTGCTGATCCTGCAGATCCTACAGTCCAGATAGAGATATATATAGAACAGCCTCCCATATTGATCTACTGGATGTGTTCTCGCACCTTTATCAGTTACGCAAGAGACCGCGACAAGCAATCTATCGTACATGCACAGGCTTTTTTTTTTGGGTTCATGGTTATGCAAACATGGAGCAGTATATGGAGCAGGCCACGTCCAAACTATGCATGATATATGATGCTGACGGTATGATAACCTTGGATAAAAATATCATAGTATTGTGATTACGCCTCTAAAATATGCTCTATTTAAACATCTAGGTTAAAAACAACAATGTTTTCCCCTTATTGGACATAATATATGTCATTTTAAGTAACATCTATGATATTTTGGAGAAGTAAACATGTCAGGCTGAATAATTCAAATAAATCATTGCCTTCTGCTGTCTTCATTAGTGTCAAAAACAGATTTCTGTAGATCTGAGATCTTTCTTGTATGTGGATATAAAGTAAAGCCACTGCACTGTTCAGCTCTACAGCATGCTGGATGGTGTATAAGCGTGTATAAGGATATGCTGGAGATATTTACTACATTAACATGGACATCAGTAATCTAATTACTCGCCTTAATCTGAATAAGATGATAATATGATTAAGGTGTTTACATGAATGTTCCTTTCATGATCCTGTTTTACATGTTATAGCTAGGCCCACACGGAATCTGCGCGTGCCGATTTTTAGCCCATCAATGATTCTGTTTATTTACTTTTGTAAATGTGTGCAATTTTTTTCATTAATCTTTTTATTGTTTTTATCATAAATAGAACAAACAAACAAACAAAAAAGGGGGTACAAAGGCCATTTCACAATACATAAATAGTCGGATACAACATAATACAATATTATCCTGAAAGCTTAAGAGAAAAAAAAAATAGAATTATTATTATTATTATGATATCTTTACAGAGAAATGTGTAGGCTCCACAAATCGACATATGCCAAACCAATTCCACCTATAATGAGTTACAAGTCAGCATTACTGATATAAAACAAAACTGGGTTCCAGATTTAAAAAAATATGTTTAGTTTGTTTGCTATCCCATATCGCATTTCTTCCATGGGCAACACATAACTTAAGCTCCAAATCCACGTTTCAAAGACAGGCACGTGTTCTGACTTCCAATTTTGTAGAATTATTTTCTTTGCTAATATCATACACAAAGATACTGCCTGTGATATATATTTATCTCTTATTACTGAGGTGTCTCCAAAAATGCCCGGTTTTGGCTCTGGTGACAGATTAATCTTATATACTTCGGATATAAAATTAAAAACGTTTTGCCAAAATGAACCAATTTTATGGCATGACCAGAATGAGTGAGTCAGTGTACCTTTAAAGTTTTTACATTTATTGCACAGTAAGGATACATTCGGGAAAATCTTAATAAATGTGTGCAAATTTATATTTATTCAGTTTTTAAATTAATTTCACTAATATTATTGTCTAATATGAAAGTGTTCATATGATTTATTCATAATACAGTTTGTAAAGTAATATTTGTAGTCATTTAGTAGATATACTATAAGAGAAACTTGTTTTGAATACCAAATAAGTGGATCTAATTGGATTTGCATTGTAAACATTAAATAAAACTTAAAATGGTATCATTTTTATTTAATATATTACGTTTTTAGTAACGTTTGTTGATTTTAAACTAAATTCTCAGCAGAAATGTCCACAGATGGCCCTAGTTATAGCACATAGATTGATTAACATCATTGCGTCACTATTCACGTTTCATGTCATTTCGGGTGTTTCATTATATATTTTTTGACTTTAACTGCAGTTCGGCAGTTTCACTTTCATTCAGGAACATTTCATTCATGCCCTCATGACAAACTCTGAAGTATTGGATGCGAGTATGAAGTAATGACTGCTGCAGGAGTGTTGCTTTACTGGAATTTGATACCACACGTCGAAATGAAAGAAAAAACTTCAGCATTTTACGATGTGTGTGTGTCTGTGGTCCTTCACTCGATAGGTGCAGAGAATAGTGAACAATCGTGTTTGTGGACTATCCTGTCGCAAAATGCAGTTAAAGTCCTTCATGATGGTTTTAGTTTGAATTAAGCTGACTATACATGTACGAATTATGTGCTGTAACATGTAAAACAGGATCATGAAAGGATTCATGTAAACACCTTCATCATATTATCGTCTTATTCAGTTTAAGGTGAGTAATTAGATTACTGATGTCCATGTTAATGTAGTCATTGTTGCCCTAAAGAAAATGAAATAAAGCATCTAAGACACATATCGGGAACATATACCATGGGAAACCCTAAAACCAGATATCGTCCGATGACAATAATCCAAACAGATATACTGTAAACCCACACTGACCTTGTGAGGTGTTTGCTTGATGCATGAACCTCCATCTCGTTGCTCTTGAACTCGTTCAGCTCTTTGCGTATCGCCGCCTACAAACACAAACAACAACAATGAGCAACCAGAGCACATGTAGGAAACAGGATCGCCTGCTTTCCAGCTGATGTTTTATAAATGATCGGTTCTGGTTCTGTTGACTTTACATGAGCTGCTCGTGAAAACACCACGATCACCTCTAGATCTGTGTTTCTCAACCACAATCCTGGAGGAGTCTCCATGTCTCCTTAACCAAACACTGCTGATTCAGATCATCAGCTCATTAGCAGAGACTGAAAGACCTGTAATGAGTGTGACAGACGATGGATACATCCAAAACATGCAGTGCTGGTGGTCCTCCAGCAATCTGGTTGAGAAACACTGCTCTAGACCATATTCACAAACACACCAGAGCAGCGTTCACATGCTTGTAGGTCTATAAGATTTTTTAAAATATGTTTTTGATCTCTTTAGCTCACAAAGGCTGCATTAAATTAATTAAAATACAGCTGTTTTTAAAAGCATAAACATAAAAAAATTAAATATATATTATACTAAATTATGTATAATTATTAGAGTAAAATAGTATGTACTGTCATCATGGCAAAGACAAAATAAATTAGTTATTATAAATTACATACTAAAATTAATATGTCTAAAAGTTTATTATGCATTTGGGAAATATCTGAAAAATAATTAAAATTTCACAGGAGGCCGAATAATTTAGCCTTCAGGTGTATTTATATATCTAACACAAACTAAAACTGTAACACAGTGACTTTATTATGTCATGTATTCCTGCAAAATCACACGTGATCCTTCAGAGATCAGTCTAACATGCAGATATGAGCTCATAAAAACATCTCTAATTATAATTAATGTTGAGAACAGTTGTATTTTTGCCTTATTGTCTTATTTTTATGAATAAATTAATATAATAATGCATAAATGAGCTATTTTTTTAACAAATTATAAAAAATATATATATAAAATTGTCAAATGAGCAACCTTTAGTTTCACTTTTGTTCAAATGAGTGCATCCTTGATATAAAAGTATTCATTTATTATTAATATTATTATTATTATTATTTTTACTACTATTATTTAAATTTTGATCTGTATTTCATTTTATTTTTCACCCAAACAGGCTAACAGATGTGAACTCTACTAAAATGTACTCTATTTGTGCATCATTTTATTATTTATAAGTGCTCTTCAGTCCATTATATATTTGAATATGTAATGCACGACATTTGTCCTGCAGGGGGCGTGTGTGAGCGTCCCTACTGACCTTATCAGAAGCCGAGAGTCTGGTCCAGGGTTTGTCTGCTCTCCTGTCATAATCCTGAGCTTTGGCCACTTCCACATAGTCACTGAAGCGGATCAGAATCTTTCTGTCCCGCAGCTCGTCTACAGTCGGCCGCTGGTTGAGCTGCAAACACAACAAGGAGGAGAAGAGAAGCTTATTCAACCTGCTGCATAAGGCAAATACTGTTAATGGGGCAGTTCACACACAAAAAAAGATAATTATTTAGTAAAACGCCATTATTTATTCACGTTTTACTCATTTGAAGCCTTAGTTTCTTTATAATGTTACTCACAAAAGAAGATATTTTGAAAAATGTTGGAAACCGGCAACCATTGACTTCCATAGGATTTGTTTTTCCTACTATGGAAGTCAATGGTCACCGGTTTTTAGCTTTTTTTTTTTTAAATATCTTAAGTGTTAAGATTAAGGTGTTAAACTTAATTTTTGCTTAGTGATATGCATAGCTAAGAACTTAACTTGGGTTATTTTAAAGGCTATTTTCTTCATATTTAGATTTTTTGAAGCCTCAGATGTTCAAATATTGTATCTTGAATGGAAACAGCAATGGAAAGCGTATTAATTCCGCTCTCAGATGACACATAAATCTCAGTTTCCATAACATGACACTTGTTTTTAAAACTGTTTTTAAAACTGTTCTCAAAACGTAGGATGAAGCCTCTGCTGTACACTGAATGACTGTTATTACAGCAGTAATTGAGCCTTACGACAGATTATACACAAGCAAATACTGTATGCGGAGCAGGAAAAACACACGTAAATAGCTTACAAACCTTTCTGTTTAGCCTTTGCTTGATTTCTCGTCTCTCCTCTTGTTCTGTCTGGTCATTCCTCTCTGCAAATCCAGCAAAAACACAAACATATGAGTAAAACACACACACACACACACACACACACACACACACACAGTCCACCGAGGAAAAGATTAAGTTTGTAATCCAGCACAAAATATGTAGAGCACGGTTCAGACGACAGCACTCGGGTACTAATGCTAGAAAATCTATCAAGACAGTTTATTTTCCTTGCTCTAAATTCACATGGTTTACAAGGACTCTACATAGGCCTAATGTATATTTAGTACCGTAAAAACCTCTTATTACATGATCTTACCCAAAATGCAACCCTCACAGAAAACATGTGGCAACATTTTAATGTCAAAAGACCCAATTAAGTATAAATTGAAGCATTTGGAATTACAAGGACATGCCTTGTGTCTTCGTAATTACAAATGCTTAAAAATCATACCAAATGAAGTCTCTAAACAACTTAATATAGTACAACTAGGGCATATCAATGACATAATAAAATTGCACGTCCTTGTAAACCACACAAACACACACAAACGTTTGCTTTTGTGAATTGTAGGGACATTCAGTAGGTTTCCGTTGTTTTTCTATTGTTTCAAACTGTATTTTTTTATATCCCTCCTCCAAACCTGTCCCAAAACCTCATGGGAATGTGCATTTTTACTTTATGAATAAATAAATAGCTAATTCTGTATGATTTTAAGCGGTTTGTAAAACGCCAACATAGGCAATGTCTCCATAAGTCACCTTCTCCTGTAAAACCTGTGTAAAAACTATGGTATTATACACATTTGAGTTCTGATATGTCACAAAAAAAACTATGCACAGTAGGGCTGCATAATATGTCACAAAATTATCTTGATAATAGTATATACAATATACATATCGCAGAAATCTGCGGCGTAAAACATATGCCAGAATAGTTGGTGGTTCATTCTACCGTGGTGACCTCTGTTAAATCAGAGACTGAGAAGTCGGAGAAAATGAACATGTGTGATATATTACATATTATTTTATGCATTAGTTATCTAAATTTGACCAATCAGATGGGGCCTAACTATCTTTAGCCCCGCCTGCTTAGTAGTTGCTATTCTGTTATTAGTCCAAAAGCTGAATATAAACACTAATAGCTGGATTTGAGACACAAAAACAGCCCTGCAAAGTCGAATTAGATTTAAAAATAGCTTTTAGCTGTTTATTTTAATATCATAAATAAATAAATGATTAAAACCAGTTAATAAAATGGCATTTTTAGGGAAATATCATAATAAAAATCAGTATTGCTATACTCTCATCCAGTCACAGGCCTTAAAAACACATGTAAATGATCAACAAGTGCTTCATTATGGTAAAAATCTTCAATGACTGCGACTCCTGATCAACTATAATCCCAGTTCAACACTGCAGATTGTGCGATGTGACTATTAAGGATACACACAGTGCACTATCGACGCTAAAATGATATATTGTGCAGCTCTACTGTATATAACATGACAGTGATGTTTTGCATGTAAAATCCTCTCTCCTGAACATCTGACCCCGTTTATCAAACCATATTACAGCTTTTCTTTAATAGGCTTCATCGTTTGACAGTGCTGGATAAACGCTGTTCTCTTACACCTCCCTCTGTCAGAAACGTGGATTATCTGAATCTGTTCTGCGAAAGGATTTGACGCGGGAGAAGAAACGGGGCGCACGTGTCTATCCGCTGCGATTAAACTACGATAAACCACTTCAGAAACACAGTTAATGTTCTGTGGCTTTAGGACGGTGGTCTGAGAGAGTGTGTTTGGAGCACATGTGCTGAAACAGCTGAGAGACACAGCTGACAAACCCCAGATAGAGCAGACCGTCACCACAAACCTGCTGCTCCACAAATCATCTACATATAACCTGCAGCTTACAGCAGGGGGTAAGTGGAGTTTTACAAGCTGAATTTACTTAAAATAAGTAAGTAAACCTGTTTTAATTTAGTGTAAAGTTGACTTAATTAAAAAAATTACGTATTTATTGCATTTACTTAATTTTAAGGTAACAGGTTTACTCACTTTATTAAAGTAAAGTCAACTAATCGCTGTAAAA
>CAIGQQ010000641.1:1393925-1426584 GCA_903798035.1 Danio albolineatus
ACTAGTGAGTAGATGAGTTTAGCTGTTGACTAGTGAGTAGATGAGTTTAGCTGTTGACTAGTGAGTAGATGAGTTTAGTTGTTGACTAGTGAGTAGATGAGTTTAGCTGTTGACTAGTGAGTAGATGAGTTTAGTTGTTGACTAGTGAGTAGGTGAGTTTAGTTGTTGACTAATGAGTAGATGAGTTTAGTTGTTGACTAGTGAGTAGATAAGTTCAGTTGTTTACTAGTAAGTAGATGAGTTTAGTTGTTGACTAGATGAGTTTAGCTGATGACTAGTGAGTAGGTTAGTCATGTGTTGACTAGGGGAGTTTACTTCAGTGCTCAAACTCAATAATGCATACCTTTAGCACTCTACTACACACACAGAAAGCATTACAGTATAGCCTAGATAGCCAGCTTGAGACATGTGAGTGTGTGTTCAGCCGATGAGTCAGTGTGTCCAGTGAATGACACCGAGGCTCAGCTTTAAAAGACCCTTCAGTCTTCCTGCTGCCCACCAGAGTGTGGAGGAAGGAAGGGCCCTTAATGCTGAACTACACAGCAGAATCTGTGACTAACGGCTCAGTGGTTAGTTAGTGTGGGCTTCATCTGTGCACTCAAACTCAACACTAACCTGCTGCTCACCAGTCTGCATCATCTCTCAGTCTGTCTGGACTAGGCTTCTGCTGAAGGTTTTATCACAGTATATGGTGTTATCGTGATGCTGACCTGAGCAGCAAAAAAAAGAGTACTACAACAGGTATAACAGTCTCCTAATACCACAAAAATATTAAAATAATGTATTCCTTATTGTATTTCCCCTTATTTATCAGGGGTCGCCACAGCAGAATGAACCGACAACTATTCCAGCATATGCTTTACGCAGTTTTCAGCCACGACACAGTACTGGGAAACACCCAAACACTCACATTCACACATATGGCCAATTTTGTTTACCCAATTTTCCTATAGCGCATGTGTTTGGACTGTGGGAAACCCACGCCAACACGGGGAGAACATGCAAACTCAGCTGTCTTTATATTGATGCGGTTGTCTTTATATTGACTTTAGTTTTAATTAACTAATGTTAATAAACGAAACCTGTGGAACCTATACAGAGTAAATGAACAAAGGTTTATAAATAGTCACAGTATTTTTAATGTCGTAGGCCTGGTTAACATGTGAAAATGTCTATGTTTAAAAATGAATCGCCTATTATAGGTGCCACTGCCAAATTTGTATTTTAAATTGTATTTATATGGTATTGAATTGCATAATATGGTGCAGTTAGCAGTCCTGCATGTGTGTGTGGTGTCCTGAACGTCCTCCTGTACTGTATCTGCTCATCTCTGGCTGTTTCTGGAGTGCAGCTGGAGAGCGAGATGAAAGCCGCAGTGGGTGTGCAGCGGATGAAAGGACCCGTCTCTAGACTGAAACACAAGAGAAGTCTCGGCCACTGGCTCCACTGCCGTGTCGCATTTTGTTATGGAGCATGTTGTCAATATTATACGGAAGTCCTAAGAGGCCATGCATTAAAATATCTTTTCTCTCTTGTTATGTCGTGACCACGACTTAATTACCTCATGATCTCGACATAACAACTAATTTTCTCATGATCTCGACATTACAAAAAGTTGTTTTCTCGTGATCACGACTTATTTTTTGTTTTTATTTATTTATGTATTTATTATTGTTACTATTATTATTATTATCATTATTATTATTTTGAATAATAATATCTAGCCAGTGTCTGTCAGGGAGCGAATAGCCTAGCTGCAGACGTGCATTGGTATAACATGTTAAAGGCGTTCAGAACAGCCATAATATTATGAGCGCAAACGTCCATGATTAATGTACATTCATGATTATATTCCTGTATATGATTATATACTATTATTTACAATAATATTCCCTCAACTTACACCATTTTAAAGCAACTCTATATGGCGCAATTTTAAAGTAATTGTAAATAACTTGTGGAAAGGATTAAAACAAAAGCAGGATCTTCATCACTCTTCATAATCTAACTCATACATGCAGCAACTTCGCACCATATAGAGTTGCTTTAAAATGGTAACAGTTGAGGGAATACTATTGTAAATAATGGTATATAATCATATACATTAATATAATCATGAATGTACATTAATCACAGGTGTTTGTGCTCATAATATTATGGCTGTTCTGAACGCCTTTAACATGTTACACGAATGCGCGTCTGCAGCTAGGCTATTCTCTCCCTGGCCAGACATTGGCCAGATATTATTAATAATAATAATAATAATAATAATAATAATAATAATAGTAATGACAATAATAAATACATAAATAAATAAAAACAAAACATAAGTCGTGATCACGAGAAACCAACCTTTTGTAATGTCGAGATCACGAGAAAACGAGTTGTTAGGTCGAGATCATGAGATAATTAAGTCGTGGTCACGACATAACAAGAGAGAAAAATATTTTAATGCATGGCCTGTTAGGACTTCCATAATATTACAAGGCGTACCACTGTTATGATATGGACCAACATGCATCCTTAAAGGGATAGTTCAACGAGAAAATTTAATTCAGTCGGCCTTTACTTGTTTTTAACCTTTATGAGTTTCTTTATGAGTTATAAGAACAGAAAAAGGCATTTTGAAGAAAACCGGTAACCATTGACCTCCATTTGTTCACACTTAGATATTGCTTGATAATTAAAGCAGGTTTGGCATGCTGGAGAGAACCCTAATCTCGGAGATAACTGAGCCCACGGTCCTGCCTGGTCAATGAGCATGTAAAGGGGTACGAGATCAGGTAGTTCTCGAGAGCTCCCGCTGGTAAAGGAGGAAAGGGGGAGATGGGTGGTTGGGGTCTTTTCAAAATACGAAGATGAGGGAGTAATGCCAGTCATGTTAATTACAGTGACTTTGGAATGATCTGATTGGCTTGCTAATGATTACAGATGAGAGACCAGCTGTGATCAATCATATCATGTGCTCCTCTTGAAATTATTTGTGAAACTACACTTAAAGGGCACCTTTTACCCATTTTTCAAAAAACACACATGTTTGCACTGTGTTTTGTACGACAAATGCCACAATAGCAAAATATCCCTGGCCCAGTTCTGGCCCACACAATCAGCTTTTGCTTGGCCCACATGCTGCAATGAATTACCGTACATGACCAAGTGTGGTTTCTAGACAAGGGTCAAACATGGACCCTATCTGGATCAAGTCTCAGCCAAGTTAATAACTCATAACTAGGGCCAGATGGAATCTGTAGACATTTTTTGCTATTTCTACGCAGAATTGTGTAAAAAAAATCTGCGGATTTATGCGGAATTATTTTGCGAGTATTATAACTAAAACCCTAAAACATGAAATAAAGAGTAACACCTTTTTAACTTTTATTAAATGTTTACAATGCAAATCCAAATAGATCCACTTTATTTGGTAAACAAAGCAAGTCTCTCGTATAAAATATCTACTAAAAGGCTGAAAATATTATTCTACAAACTGTATTGTAAATAAATCACATGAATATTTTAATATTAGTCAATATTATTACTGAAATTAGTTTGAAAACTGAATAAATATACATTTACACACATTTACACCAGTAAATAATCAGAATCAATGATGGGCTAAAAATTAGCAAAATTCTGCCCGCGCATATTCCGTGTGGGCCTAGTCATATCTGGGCCTGAACTGGGCCAGATATGTTGGTGTGTCACTACTGCAAGGAAACTGATAAACCCATAAAGCATTGCGCTTTAGGCACACTATTGTCGTGCTTTTTCTCAAAGCGACCTGATTGGTAGAATTTTTCTTCTTTACTTGAAAATAATAAACATGTATTTTAAATGTGGGTCAAAAATGCAAAACTTACATGGCCCACATATCAATCATTAGCATCCGGGCTAAATACTGCATTTTACATCTGGCCCAAGTATTGTGTGCCGCCTTAAAGACGGTGCCACCTCTGCCAAACCAGGGCCATGTTTGGCCCACATGCTGTATGCCAGTGCAGGATGAATGCCTGCTGTGCCAGATTTATGCCAAACCTGGGCCAGAATTCTTTAATACCTGGGATGTGACAGCATGCACGTTAATATCCACTGCTGTATCCCAACGTCTTCTTTTATAATTGTCCTGACATGCGGCTGCGGTGATGAATTACAGTGATTTTACTGTCTTCATTATAAACATGCACTGATTTAAAACTGTTTTAAACTTGTAAAACTCATTCTTGAGCTGCAGATGATCACAGAGCGCTGAACAGATCTTTTAATCCCGGTTGCTTTGCGCACGTCCTGTCTTGTTGATATGATCATACACGTTACTATGGAGACATGTTAATACACGGCTGTCAATCAATTCGGTGGGCGGGGGGACCGCACTCCTACGTCAAGTTGCGGTCGGCCTCAAAATGAGAGGGATTTGGATCCTATTTTAACGTCAGGAAATTAAAAAAAAGAGACTTACTGTGTTTATATCACTCCAATATATCCAGCTAATATCCAGCATATGTTTTAAGCAGCGGATGCCCTTCCAGTTGCAACCCATCTCTAGGAAACATCCATACACACTCATTCACTATGGACAATTTAGCCTACCCAGTTCACCACATGTGTTTGGACTTGTGGGGGAAACCGGAGCACCCGGAGGAAACCCACGCAACCACAGGGAGAACATGCAGACTCCACACAGATATGCCAACTGACCCAGCCGAGGCTCGAACCAGCGACCTTCTTGCTGTGAGGCGAATGTGCTACTCATTACGCCACCGTGGCGCCCCCCTTATATTTTCACAAAGCTTTTAATTTTTGACAGCACACACAAACTACAGGATTACATTAAACAGAGCTTAACCTACAGTACACTGTATAAAATGCTGGGTTCCTCACAATCGAGTTGTGTTGGGACAACATGAAGGAATTATTCATTCATTCATTTTCTTTTCGGCTTAGTCCCTTTATTAATTCGGGGTCGCCACAGCAGAATGAACCGTCAACTTATCCAGCATTTGTTTTACGCAGCGGATGCCCTTCCAGCCGCAACCCATCTCTGGGAAACATCCACACATTCTCATTCACACACATACACTACAGACAATTTAGCTCACCCAATTCACCTGTACCGCATGTGTTTGGACTGTGGGGGAAACCGGAGCACCCGGAGGAAACCCACGCAACCACAGGGAGAACATGTAAACTCCACACAGAAATGCCAACTTACCCAGCCGGGGCTCGAACCAGCGACCTTCTTGCTGTGAGGCGAACGTGCTACCCACTACGCCACTGTGGCGCCCTCAATTCAATTTAATTCACCTTTATTTGTATAGCGCTTTTACACTGTAGATTGTGTCAAAGCAGCTTCACATAGAAAGTTATAGTAAATTGAAAGTGTCAGTCCAGTTATTAATAAAAGTAGCTTGAACAAACAGCGAATATTTAGGGAACGTCATTTATTGAGTGTAGTATATTATTATATAGTTCACTAGTACAAGTCTCCAGTACAGCAGCGCAGCTCATAACTGAGAAAGTGTTGATCAGTTTACTGTGTCAACATGCACTGAACCTGCGCCATCAGCTCCAAATCCAAGGATAACCGTCCAGCACCTGTCTGTGTCCAAACAAACAGCTTTTAACACGTTTCAATCCCTGATCCCACATCAGCCGTCAGGAGGAAGCCCTGCACACACGCTAACAGAGAATAATGCACTGTAGAAAACATCTCACTGCCTGAAATAGTTCAGGTAAATCAAGTGAAATTTTGGAGTCATCCAACTTGCATTAGTCGACTAAAAGTATTCAGTTAAACCTTACATAACTATATATTTTTTAGTTGAAACCCGATTACCTGAACATAACAAACATTTGTTCTCATGACTTTTCATCATTCATTCATTTTCCTTCGGCTTAAGGCTCGTACACACCGGGACGCTTTTCGTTTGCGTTTATCCTCGGCGTTTTTCGAGACGTTTTTCAGCATTCAAGCCCAAGCGATGTTCTCTGGCGTCGAGCAGGAGAGCATGCAAAATCACTCCTTGACGTTAGATGGCGCACACGGTGGCGCCAAGCTTCTGACACCCACTTGTTACACAGAAGAAGAAAAGAGGAAGTTTACACGCTTGTTGTTGCCGATCGGCAAAACATGGATGGTTCAAGTAGCAGCTCTAGCGCTGAAGAGATGATTATTGTTCACCAGTGCAGTCAGCAGCTCCACGTTCATATCTCCTCTGGGCATCTGTGCTCGCATTGACAGTTTTGCGCTTGAGCGCCTCCAAGGGGTGTTTACTGTAACTTCAGCGGCTCCGTACAAGTGAGCAACAGTGGGAATCTGATTGGTGGAGAAGGTTTTGACGCGAGGCGTCAAAACAAAAAAACGAGCATGAGGCGTTTCTTTAAAAATGACGCTTTTACGCCTGGCGTTTTGCGCGTTGGTGTGCACAATCACATTGGCGCCCTTTATTTAGTCTTGAGGCGTCAAACGCCGACCGAAAACGCGAGCAAAAAACGTCTCGGTGTGCACGGGCCTTTAGTCTCTGATTTATCAGAGGATGCCAACTATGGTTGGGCGATGTCGACCAATTTGGCATTGTACGATGTCTAATGTGAAGCATCGCGATAGATGATGGCATCGTCGTCATAGGTGGCGGTGAATTAATGATTTATGAATAATTTATAATAAGGAATTAGTTATTTGTAGTCTACCGTTTCAACCACCCGACCCACATGGTCTTTGTTTACCCATAACCGAATCATAAATAAATAAAGATAAGCTACACACAGATGACCACCTGTCAGTCAGAGTGATCTGTGTCGTTATAATGGCGTCCACAAACTCGGTTGGTAATAAAGGTGCACAACCAACAGGAACCAACCAACAGTGTCGGAGGTTTACGCTAACATTACTAAGTACAAGCGTGAAGCGAAAGACTGAAGCAGTGTGCTGACGCTGAGACACGTTACCTGATAGATTCAGAAGACTGAAGAGTCGTTAGATAGAGACGAGATTAATTAATGATCACGATTAACAACTATAGTGAGACGCCATCCAGCGGGACATCCTTGATCAACTGTCCCACCTGCACTGCTCTCTGGGGATTTGTGCTCAAAGCACCCGCTGACTGCCTCGAGCTCAGATGTGAGCATATGCTAGAGCGCATGACAGAGTGTGTGTGGTCACGTGATGTGTGTTTTTAGCAGTATAGTGTGAGCGGAGGGCTGTTCAGAAATGCTAGATGAAACACCAGTGTGGGTGTGTATCGTTTCCATTCTAAAATGCCATTGTAAAACTAAGGCGTATCAGTGTAAATGGGGTCTGAGTGTGTGTTTGTCATGAGCGGGTTGCTGCTGCGACGGGAGCGGGGTGGAGGATCGCGATGCTGGCTCAGCATCATGATGTCTATCGTCATTCGGCGATGACATAGTCTAGCGACCCAACACTAGTGCCAACTATTCCAGCACATGTTTTACCCTGGATGCTCTTCCAGCCGCAACTCAGTACTGGAAAACACCCATACACACTCACATTCACACACACACTCATACACTACGGCCAATGTAGTTCATCAATCCCCCTATAGCGCATGTGTTTGGACTGTGGGAAACTCCAAACTCCACACAGAAACACCAACTGGCCCAGCCGGGACTCAAACCAGCAACCTTCTTGCTGTAAGGCCACAGTGCTAACCACTGAGCCCCAACGATTAAGTTAACCAAACAAATTTAAGTGGTTTGAAGAATTCATTTATTTTATTTTCGGCTTAGTCCCTTTATTAATCCGGGGTCGCCACAGCGGAATGAACCGCCAACTCATCCAGCTTATGTTTTACGCAGTGGATGCCCTACCAGCTGCAACCCATCTCTGGGAAACATCCATACATTCTCATTCACAAACTTACACTAGGGACAATTTAGCTTTACCCAGTTCCCCTATAGCGCATGTGTTTGGACTGTGGGGGAAACCGGAGCACCCGGAGGAAACTCACACCAACACGGGGGGAACATGCAAACTCCACACAGAAATGCCAACTGACCCAGCCGAAGCTCGAACCAGCGACCTTCTTGCTGTGAGGCGACAGCACTACCTACTGCGCCACCGTGTCGCCCTGAATTGTGTCATTTCAACTTATTTTAAGTAAGTAGTTTGAACAAGCAGCAGTTTTTCTGAGTGTACACACTATTCAACAAAACTCCACATTAGTATTTAGCTCTTAACCACAAAAGGATAGTTTGTGATAGATTAGGTCTGTCTCACCTGATTGCATTCGTCCCCTTTAACGAAGCCATTATAAACACTTTGCTCCAACTTGAAGTAATGACACTCCAGCTCTGTCCGGCCGTCCTTCTAGCAGCAAGATGAGTCGCAGTCTATTGCATATGACTCAGTAAACAGTAAAAGACCTGATTCAGTGCTGTAATAAACAGGGTAACCAATAAGCAAGGTAAGCGGCCACTTAGGGCCCCAGGACATCTGGGGGCCCCCGATAAATATTAATTATACCTATAAACTATATGTAACATCGCTTTCTATCATATTTTGTATAGTGAGAGTCAAACAAATAAATTTTTTTAGATAATTCAATATTTTTTAATATACAATAAAATATAATATTATTATAATAACTTTATTTTATGATAATTAAATATTATAATATATTACAGCCCGGAGTGCGCATGCGCGAGCTGAAGACGTGGAGACACATCTGAAGATATGACAGTCAGGCACTTTAGATTTATTATTGTTTTATTACTGTTTTACCAATTCTTGTTATTTAAAAAAATATTATTATTATTATTACTATTTTTATTCATTTATTTGTTTGTTATTTTATTATTATTATTATTACTATTATTATTATTATTATTATTATTATTATTATTATTACAATTTTTATTCATTTATTTGTTTGTTATTTTATTATTATTATTATTATTATTATTATTATTATCATCATCATCATTATTTTTATTTTTATTATTATCATCATTTATTTTTATTTATGTATTTATTTGTTATATTATTATTATACCTATAAACTATATGTTACATCGCTTTCTATCATATTTTGTATAGTGAGAGTCAAACAAATAATTTTTTTAGATAATTAAATATTATTTACTATACAATAAAATATAATATTATTATAATAACTTTATTTTATGATAATTAAATATTATAATATATTATATATAATAAATATTATTATTTATAAGATATAATATTATTATAAAATATAATAATATTATAATAACTAATTTTTTTTTAATAACTTTATTTTTATTAAAACCATCAAACACTGTTTATTTGACTTTTTTCCTTGCTCTATTGTCATTACTTTTTGCCTGCGGTTTGTTTATTATTTGTTCATACATGATTCCATACCTGTCAACCCTTCCGTATTTCCCGGGATTCTCCCGTATTTTACAGTTCTATCCCGATATCATCCCGTAAAGGTATTTTCCCGTATTTTCAGTCTTTCTCTGAAGGGTGGCGATAAACATTAAAGAGCCGATCCTCCCTATACGCAACCCATACCGCCGCACCACCAGGGGCCGCCCCTTGCTCTTAAATGTGAGTCAGTTCTGTGCTTTCGGTTTATTTAGGCATGAAACACTTTGAAATAAATATTAAAACGGCGGGATTCCCTTTCCTTTTCATTACAGGTGCCGTCGCTCCTCCTGTGCAATCCTCAAAACAGTCATAAAGCGGTGCGTGACTGTCAGACGCGCTCCATAGTGAAAAACAGACGTTTCACAAAGCGATGCTGTACACTCGTTTAGAAGCAGAGCAAAAGTGGATACTGGGTTTTGGGTGCGTGTTTGAACAGACATATACACATAATCAATAATAATAACAGATAAAGATGTCGATATTGATGTGTTTGTTTTTTTTCAAACACAACTAATTTTGTCCTAAATGAGCATAAAACGTTAGGAAAGTAATCGAATGCTTCATTATAGCGTTAGATGTATGCATTGTTAAAGTGACGCCTCTGTTATTTAATGTAATCAAACGAAAAATGTAAATGAATGAGATTCATTCGCTGCTCTTTAATCAGAATGTGTGAGTTATACCAACGCTATCTCACCGCAATTCGTAACTTTTTATTTAGTAGCTAATTCATATGAATTTGTACGATGTAATTCGTACAATCCAGTACGATTTGCTCATCAATCAATGACGGTTGTGTTTAGGGGTGGGGTTGGGTGCCACGCCTCCTTTTTTAAATCTTACATTTTCGTACGACTGAACTCATACGAATTCGTACGAATTAGCCACTAAACTGCCAAAACGTAAAATACACAGCAAATTGTGAGGTGTTGACTTTCTGGTGTTAGCCCCTGTAGTGTTAGTGTTAAAATCCAAGTGTACATTTACTGTTTTTAACACTGATGTGGGTTAAATTGTGACTTTAACAGTGTGCATTTCTGGTGTTGCCTTTCCATACTCCTCATTGGTGTAATTGCACATACGGGAACTTGAGGTGACTGAGTCAATACGGTCAACACAGATATTCTGCTTAAGTGTATATATTTAACCCTTTTTAAGGTGTAACTAGTGGGACTCAAAAAGAGAGTGTAATTTAACACCTCTGGAGTAATATGTACACTGGACAATTTACATTGCAGGTGTTAAAATGTTTAATGTGGTGTGCATTTTTACACTCGAAGTGTAAAAGAGTTTACACTGCAGAGGTGTATATATTCAACACTTTAGAAAGTGTAACCTGGACACTTGGCTGGTGGGACTCACATAGACACCAGAAAAGTGTTAAATTCAACACCTGTGGTGTTAAATGTACACTGGCAAATTTGCTGTGTACTAACGTTTTCTCGTGAGATCAGGCTGGTTATACAGTGAAAAAAAGATTAATGAGATTTTATAACTTGATTCTATTTCTTGATAACAGCTCATTTTAATAAGCTAAGCTGATTTCTAATGTATTTTATCAAAAATTATTTTGTAAATAATAATATTAAAAAGTATTACTGACTGTTTAATTGTTTATTTACATTGAAACAGCTCCTGAAGCACATATTTAATATGGGGATTTTTTGGGGGGTGGGAATCCCCCCAATGTTGACAGGTATGCATGATTCACACTCTTAGTCAATCACCCCAATCAATCCTAATCAATGATTTCATTCCATCTGGTGAAACTATTCATATATATATAAACAACATGTCCAATATAGTGCATATATCAGTCATGGGGAAGCCCACAGCATCACCACAGCATCAGCATCAGAACACACACATGAAGCATGAACACACACACACTCACTCACACGCAGTCTCTGATGCTCTTCATCCTCTGCATCATCATAATGCATGTGCACAGACATCTTGCCAGTCATGCCATCATGTCTGTGGTTCCTCTGAACACGCCATCAGTATCTCCACCAGCCCTCCGCAGTGTATAAATTCAGATGTCGAGTCAATACCGTGTTTTTCGACTCACCTGACACGACACGCGTCTCGGTGAGAACGCTCGGGTCGCTCTGAGATCTTCCTCTCTGCACGACGCAGTCTTCTGGTCCATCTGATGCGGCCATGGAGGAGAAAACCCGCGGTGATGGAGAGAAAAGCCGAGCTGCGCACGTCAGTGACTGAGAGCAGATTCAGTTTGACAGAAACAGCAGCGCTGAGGAGAGGCCGGAGTGCGCATGCGCGAGCTGAAGACGTGGAGACACATCTGAAGATATGACAGACAGGCACTTTAGATTTATTCTTATTTGATTACTTTTTTACCAATTCTTGTTATTTATTTATTATATTAATATTAATATTATTATTATTTATATTTTTTATTCATTTATTTTGTTTGTTATTTTATTATTATTATTATTATTATTATTATTATCATCATCATCATCATCATCATCATCCTTAATTTTAGCCTATTATTATTTTAATTATTATTATTATTATCATTTATTTTTATTCATTCATTCATTCATTCATTCATTTTCTTTTCGGCTTAGTCCCTTTATTAATCCGGGGTCGCCACAGCGGAATGAACCGCCAACTTATCCGGCATTTGTTTTACGCAGCGGATGCCCTTCCAGCCACAACCCATCTCTGGGAAATATTTTATTATTATTATTATTATTATTATTATTATTATTATTATTATTATCATCATTATTTCTATCCTATTATTGTTTATATTATTATTATTATTGTTAATTCTAGTCTATTATTTGTTTATTTATTATTATTATTATTCATTTATTTATTTATTTATTTTATTCGTTTATTTGTTTGTTTGTTCATTTGTTATTTTATTATAATTATAATTATTTATTTATTTTATTATTATTATTATCATCATCATCATCAACATCATTATTATTATTTCTGGCCAATAATAATAATAATAATTATTATTATTATTATTAAATTATTATAAAAATATTGGTACTTTGTATTTAAATTATGCTTTAGAAATGTCAATAGTTTGTCATTCTTTGCGGATTTATACGAGATCGACATGCATTGATAATTGTCATGTCATACAATCGTCACCCAAAAGTGGTTCACTTCTTTCACTGACTTTAGTTTTATAATAATAATAATTATTATTATTATTATTGTTATTATTTAAGATTATTATAAATATTATTATTCTTGATAATTATAAGTATTATTATTATTATTATTATTTAAGATTATTGTTAATATTATTAATAACAATTTATTATTATTATTATTATTATTATTTAAGATTATTGTTAATATTATTAATAACAATTATTATTATTTTTATTATTATTATTATTATTATTATGAAAGCTCTTAACTGGTATTATGTATTTAAATTATGCACAATGTTTACTTGTGTTTTCTCTTTAGCTTTTATGGTTTCATTTGAGCCATCCGTGTGCTGATATTTGTCATATGTCATATCAGTTTTATTATTTAACAGGCATTCAGCAGCTTACAGTGGTTTCTCAGTGAACGTGATTGGCCTGTGATGTCCTCTAGCGGGCTCTTTATGGTAGTGCAGCTACACATTTTACCAAACATTCAAACGAAACACTCTAATATTGAATAGTCCATGCTGATTCAGACAAGATTACTATATTGATTACTACTCGTATATATGAGCCATTTTAGATTAGAATAAGGGCTATTATTATTAATTAGCTTTTTTAAGGAAAGCTGCTCAAAAATGTTGCATTTTTTACTTTACGTTGCATGCATTTACTAAGTAAAACAAAACAAACAGACAAAAAAAACAGAACTGTTATGAAATGTGTTAACAATTACAAAACAGTTAGTCTATGTGAATGTACAGTAGCCTAAATTGTCAATTAATCCAATGACTTAAATTTGAATTTTCAGCATCATTACAATATGATCCTCCAAAAATCTGTCAAATATGCACTGAACTGGTTATTCCTACTATTATAAATGTTAACAAGTTTTTGTGGCTTATTATTTATTGGTGATATCATGATACTGCATTTAAAAATTGGAGTATAGTAGTAGTAGTAGTAGTAGTAGTAGCAGCAGTAGTAGCAGTAGCAGCAGTAGTAATAGTAGTAGTAGCAGATGTTTTTGTTGTTGTTGTTGTTGTTGTTGTTTTGAGGAAATAATTTTATTCAGCATAAACGCATTAAGAATACTCAAAGATGACATATAAAGTAAATAAAAATTTAGTATCTGTCCAAAAACATACTTGTGTAAAAGCAAATCAGTTCATCTTAGCATTACACTAAATGAAATAAGACTGACATCACTTTTTCAGATAACACTTGCTGTACACTTGCATTAAATGGGCTGATTAGGTGCATTCAGAGAGCAAGTTAAGATGGTAGGAATATTGTAATATCTTTTTATTTTTATTTTTTTAAATAACAATAGCATATAACCTTTTACAGACATTTAAAGGTAAAGATGCCAAGGGGAGGTAAATATAAACATACAAATGGTACAAATATGAACAATAATTAAATACATAATACAAATTACACATTTTATAAAGTGTGTAGGGCTTTCTTGTTTAAAAGTCTCTGATACTTGCAATAGATAAGCACATATTTGTAATATATTAATATATTACACATATATTAGTCAACAAAACCATAATATTAGGTTTCTTATTAGTGAATTTGCATTTATGAATGTAAAATTTGGCTAGAAGAATAATCAAATAATTTAAATAAAAACTATTTTGTTGGTTAGGGTAGTCTGTAAAACAAAACAGTACATTTTTCTATATCATAACAATGATAAAGCTATTTTTCAGCTGCTTATTGCCCAGTAGAGGTCCTCAAGTGCGCTGTGTCTAGTCCTTAGTTCGAATCAGTGAATCGTGATTACATTGATTTGGTGTTTCAAAACGATTATTTCTCCCATTATGAATCTAATTATCGTCATTTATATATATGTTAATATGACAACAAGTTGCAATAATTACCTACATATATTTTACTACAACAAGTAAATCATGTAACAGTACCCCATGGGAGTACTTCCGCGAACATAATGAATGAATCATTAGGAATCGACTCGAAAGATCCGCTACTAGCACTGTACAGTAAACATGGCTGAACGCGGTAGTGAATCTCCGGTTGGTAATGTAGTAAATCATGTGTCTAATTCAAGTGAACCTGATCTCAGAAGTGTCCTGGTTACAAGTGTGTTAAATTTAGAAAAGCTCGACACCGACCTGTACAGGTAAAACAAGCGACCTTTTTCAGAATACCTACACGTGTTTGCTGGATTTTGTTAGCAGTATATAACCCCTCTGTATGGGTCATTAATATTTACATTATGCAAGTACATTATGTTATACTATCTAAAAGCGTGTGTTTTGTCTACAGAGGGACACACCACTGGGTCCCCCGCACTAAGCGGCTCTTCGGGGGCCAGATAGTGGGACAGGCTCTTGTAGCTGCAGCCAACTCAGTTGCTGAACACCTCTATGCTCATTCACTGCACTGCTACTTTGTCAGAGCAGGTGATTTTGTGTTTATGTCCAAGACATCCCTTACTAATGTTTATTTCTCACACATAAACCTAATGCATTTAGAACATGATGCAAAACATTTGAGATGATGAGTCTTTTTCAATCACTGCACTGCTACTTTGTCAGAGCAGGTGTTTATTTCCTATTTTTAATTGAATTTGTGTTTATTTCTAATCATACATGCACTCAAAAATAGTTTTTATTGCATTTCTGAACTATTTGTTTAATGTAAATTAAAACAATACAATTATTGAGATGTTTTTTTAGTTGTTTTATGTTTAATTCACTTAAAATTGGTAAGTTCACTATATTGATTTGTGTTGGGACAACATGAATTGCATTTATTTATTATTGCATTATTATTTAGTTAGGCGCCACGGTGGCGTAGTGAGTTGCACGTTCGCCTCGCAGCAAGAAGGTCGCTGGTTTGAGTCCCAGCTGGGTCAGTTGACATTTCCGTGTGGAGTTTGCATGTTCTCCCTGTGGTTGCGCGGGTTTCCTCCGGGTGCTCCGGTTTCCCCCACACGTCATGTGGTATAGGTGAATTGGGTAAGCTAAATTGTCCGTAGTGTTTGAGTGTGTCTGGATGTTTCCCAGTGATGGGTTGTGGCTGGAAGGGCATCCGCTGCGTAAAACATATGCTGGATAAGTTGGCGGTTCATTCCTCTGTGGCGACCCCAGATTAATAAAGGGAATAAGCCGAAAAGAAAATAAATGAACGAAAGAATATTATTTATTTATTGTTGCATGCAATCTTTTTTAGAGTGTACACCTAATTCATTTGAAACATTTATGAAACTATTTTATTTATTTTATAAATATATTATACATTTATAAATACATTTATGAAACTAAAACTTCATAAAACTATTATGAGATGAGATCCAGTCTTTTAAGTTTCAACTTAAACAACCTTTATTTTAATAAAGTGAAAATCAATAATTGTAATTACAGATATACTCCATCACTTCAAACGAAAGGTAACAAATTATTCTAAGAAAGATTAAACTTATTTTAAACACATTTTAGTGGTGATATTATGACTTTTTTGGGGTTAATTTGAGATTATTCATGCACTTATATATTCATTCATTCATTCATTCGTCTTCGGCTTAGTCCTTTATTTATCAGCGGGATGAACCCCCAACTATTCCAGCATATGTTTTACACAGTGGATGCCCTTCCAGCTGCAACTCAGTACTGGGAAGCTAATTCGACATTATTTTATTGATAAAACTAAAGTTTTACTTGCACACCCCAATCCAAAAATAGGTTTTTGTTGCCTTTTGACAACGTTGTGCAACAATAGTACAGAATCACAGAGATAATCATTAATACACACCCATAAGACAGAGCTAAAAAAGCTGAATACGAATTACAAAAGATACAAACCACAAAATTTCAACAAATTTTTGATTTATTTTGTTTCTCTTGATTTTTCCTGTTTATTAAAATTGTATTGAATATTGAACATGTTATTTTGGGTGTACTCATTTTTCTACTGTAATTTATTTATTTATTTTAAAAATATATATTATTTCAGGTTTTGACTTTGGCTAATCTAATGTACGTGGACAAATATGTTAAAAGATATAAAAAAAATTAATATAAAACAGAGATCTGTGAACAATAAACACATTTATGCTGAACACTGTATATACAGTTGAAGTCTGAATTATTAGCCTTCCTGAATATTTTCCCCAATTTCTGTTTAATGGATAGAATATTTACTTCAACACATGTCTAATCATAATAGTTTTAATAACTCATTTCTATTTGATTTCTTTTCTTTTCACCATGATGACAGTAAATAATATTAGACTAGATATTTTTAAAGATACTAGTATTCAGCTTAAAGTGACGTTTAAAGGCTATACTAGGGTAATTAGGGTAAAATTAGGGTAATTAGGCAAGTCATTGTATAACAGTGGTTTGTTCTGTAGACAATCCAACACTAATATTGCTGAAGGGGGCTAATAATATTGACCTTAACATGGTTTAAACAATTAAAAACTGCTTTTATTCTAGCCGAAATAAAACAAATAAGACTTTCTCCAGAAGAAAAAATATTAGAGGAGATCCTGTGAGAAATTCCTAAATCTGTTCAGCATCATTTGGGAAATACTTAAAAAAGAAATAAACAGGAGTGCGAATAATTCTGACCTGCTGTATATTTTCCTGCTCCAGAAGGATGTATATTTGTCATTTGTATGTTCCAGGAGACCCGAAGGTGCCGGTTCTGTACCAGGTGGAGAGGACGCGCGACGGCCGCAGTTTCTGTGTGCGATCTGTGAAGGCCATCCAGCACGGTCAGCCCATTCTCATCCTCCAGGCATCGTTTCACATGCAGCAGCCCAGTCCTCTGGAGCACCAGTTCAGCATGCCCAGCGTCCCTCCGCCAGACACTCTGCTGACCGTGGAGGAGCTCATACAGCGCTTCCTCAGGTCACTCTCATGGGGAATTTTATCATTATTTCCCCTTTTTACAAGATGTTAAATAAGTCTCTGATGTCCCTAGAGTATGTATAGTGAAGTTCCAGCTCAAAATACCACACAGATAGTGTTTGATAACTCTCAGAAATTAGCTTTGATGCTAATCAGTTCAGTTTCCTTTATTTTGTTTCATTCAAAACATCTGAATAAATTACAATGCAGAATGAAATTACGTTGCATCAGACCCAACAAGAACATAAAAAGCATCACTATACAAACACCATATAGTCCTAACATAATAAATAAGCTTTTATAATTTCATAAATATATAAAAATACAGTTTTATAGTATCTCTGAAGGGAATAACTTTATACTTAAATTTAATTACCTATTTCACCATTTGTTATAATATTAACAATTTATGCTAGTATTTAATGTATTTGTTATTTCATACTAGCTATCAATAGTATTTAAGATTTGGTATTATTCAAAAGTCGTATAATGACAGGATAAAAACTACCACGAGACCGCACTGATTTGCATCTCAAGCTTCTGTAATGCCTGCCTGATGGCATGAGCGTGGTGTTTAGGTGACTGTCGCTTTAAATTCAAATGAGATTGTGCTCTTTTTAGAAGAGGGCGGAGCTACAGATGCCTGTGTGTCAGCATAGTGGCAGATTCACAAACAAGACTAAAGTTCTATGCTAATGAGGGAGAGATGGGCACTAGTGGGCGGGGCTTTCCCCTTCTGATGTCAATCAAAGTGTTTCTGAAGACTGTTTTAATCAAGTCTGATTATAAACAATAGAATTAATTCATGTTTACCATTAGATGCTAGATATATTCACACACCGCTGACACACAACTGTGTTAAAACCCCTTATAAAAGTGATTTTTGCATAATAGGCCCCCTTTAAAAGGCCATTCAGGGATTTTTAGTCAACAAGAACATCGGCCGTCAAAAGCCCAGTCTGCTGTTATTAAAACTGACTCATTATTAAACCATTGCATGTCACACTCTTACCTTATGTTTTCTTTGCTTTGCAGTAAACCAGATCTGGCAGACAACACTCGACAGGGTCTGAATAAAATACGAGCTGATGAAGTTCCTATCGAGATCAAGCCAGTCAATCCACCTGACTTCTTCAGGCGTGTTCCTATGGAGCCAAAAACACTGATCTGGGTGCGAGCGAGAGGATATATAGGTAAAGCATACATCTCACTGCACCTTTTACTCATTCATTCATTTTCCTTCAGCTTAGTGTCTATTTCAGAGGTCGCCACAGAGGAATGAACCGACAACTATTCAAGTATATTTTACTCATTGGATGCCCTTCCAGCGGTAGTTGCTCTGCTGGCCTCTGAAATAGAGACTAAGCCGAAGAACAAGTAGTGAATGAATAATTGAATACTGGGGTGACACGGTGGCGCAGTGGCTCGCCTCACAGCAAGAAGGATGCTGGTTTGAGCCTTGGCTGGGTCAGTTGCTTGGGTTTCCTCCGGGTTCTCTGGTTTCCCCTACAGTCCAAACACATGCACTACGTGAATTGGGTGAGCTAAATTGGCCGTAGTGTATGTGTGTGAATGAGTGTGTGTGAGTGTTTCCCAGTGATGAGTTGTGGTTGGAAGGGCATCCGCTGCATAAAACATATGCTGTAATAGTTGGCGGTTCATTCTGCTGTGGCGACCCCTGCTCTAAAATATTACTTATTTCATAACGGTTTTGGTCTTTCCTGAGGCCCAAAGTTATTATTAACTAGTTCCTACCACCTGTATACACCTGTTGTGTTTAAATAATTAATTATTGTTGTATTATTGGCGGTTCATTCTGCTGTGGCGACCCCAGATTAATAAAGGGACTAGGCCAAAGAGAAAATGAATGAATGAATGATCATTTCTGGATTGTGTGGTGTTGTAGGGCCTGGCGATATGAAACTGCACCGCTGTGTGGCAGCGTATGTGTCCGACTACGCTTTCCTGGGGACATCGCTGTTACCGTACCCGAACTACAGATCGCAGTTCTCTGCCTCTCTGGATCACGCCATGTGGTTTCACAGCACGTTCAGAGCAGACGAGTGGATGCTGTACGAGTGTGAAAGCCCCTGGTCAGGTCAGCAGATGCTTCTGTGCATCCTTGCACATCTCTGGACTGGGCATGGGTTGACATATGATTCTGATGGTATAATAAACTTGGATAAATCTATCACGGTATTGCCATTACTGCTTTAAAATATGCTCTATTTAAACATCCAGGTAAAAACAACAACGTTTTCCCCCTATTGGACACAATATATTTTATTTTAAGAAACATTTATGATATTTTGAGCAGTAAACATGTCAGGCTGAACAATTAAAATAAATAATTGACTCCTGCTGTCTTCATTAGTGTCAAAAACACTGATTTCTGGAGATCTTCAGAGATCTTTCTTGTCTGTGGATATAAAGTAAAGCCACTGCACTGTTCAGCTCTGCAGCATGCTGGATGTTGCTGTATTCACCTTATTCTCCGTGTAGAGGATGAAAACGACCCAACAGCACATAAGGGTTAATCTGCAGGTGTTTGTTTTCAGGAGGCAGCAGAGGCTTCGTCCAGGGCCGCTTGTGGAGACAGGATGGAGTTCTGGCAGCTTCCTGCGCACAAGAGGGAGTGATACGAGTCAAGGAGGTGTCGCAGAGTAAATTATAGAGCGATGATAATATACATCTATGATACACCGACATGCCTTACAATAGGTGCCAGACTGACAAGATAATGCTAAATAATGTAGATATTACTAACATGAACAAATAATGAACAATACACTGTATTTATCAACCTTTGATAATGAAAATACAGTCATTTATTATTAGTTCTTGTTAACTCACAGTGCATTAACTGCTATATTGACAAGCACAGCCGTGTACTTCAATTATGCACTAGTGAATGTTGAACTACAGTATGTTCAATAAATGCTGTACAAGTATTGTTCATTCGTAGTTCGTGTTAGTAAATACATTAACTAATTGAATCTTATTGTAACGTTTGACCTTAATATTTTTATCTATAATGAAGGATTATTTCATTTAATTATTTTTGCTGTAATGTTATTATAACAAAGTTGAAGTTCTTCACTGTAATATTGCTGATTGTAAAAGTGGTCCACTTTATAAGCAGGCACTTTATTTAAAATTTATTAATTGACAATGCAATCTGAGGATGTGTTGAACAAGACTAAAAAACACTGGCATTGTGCTATTTTGTTTTCCTGCTGTGAAAATTGAGATTTTGTTGTTGTTTTCAATTGTCTTAAATAAAATGACATAAATAATTCTGCAGACACTTTTTATCCAAAGAGACTTACAAATCAATAAAATTTATTGATGTTTAATTCAACATTACTTTCGATTTCTTTGCAATTATAAATTAAAGTTATTAGCAATTAAAATTGCTACTGCAGACTTTTTCTAGCTTGGAAAAAATCTAAAATAATTTAACTTTACAGTAAACATAGTTATTTCCACAAAAGAATACTGTGAGATGACAGTAATGGAATTTACTTTCTACTGTGAAATCACATCATATGATTGTAATCTCACAATAATTTAATGAAGAAAAATCACAGTAATTTATTGTGAATTTACATCTTGTAATTTACCGTGAAAGTAATGCAATTATTAGCCAGTAATTTACTGTGAATTTCAGGTCAACTTTTTTTTTACAGTGATGGTTACTTTTAGGTTGTCAATACTTAACAAAGTCCTACAGTATATCCTTTTTAAAAATTGAGAACAATGCAAAAAGATGCTAGGCATAGTACAACACAAATAAATAACACAAAATATAAAGGGGTGTATAGAAATAAAACCTCGTTAACTGCACATTTCAGTAGTTTTAACATCTCTTTTGTAACAGGGTTAGATATATTAGAATTAGTCTCAAAGAAATGCTGCATTTCAGTAAACAAAATATATTAAAAAAAGGATTATGATTTGTAAATTCATTTTTACGTGTCCAGCAGTACGTTCTTTCAGCGTTTCGTGTCGCAGGAAGTGACGTGGCCAGCGGGCGCTTGCTTGGTGGCCATTCCGGAGAGCGGTTTATCCATTGGAGTTTGTTTTTTGCGTTTGTTTATTTGATATTAACCGAGGATAAGCATGCCGCGGGTGTACATCGGCAAGCTGAGCTATCATGTGCGGGAGAAGGACATCCAGAGGTTTTTCAGCGGCTACGGGAAACTCATGGAGATCGATCTTAAAAACGGGTGAGTTTGAGGATTGACGCGCGGCCTCGACCCGCTTCAGAAATGGCGGATATACGTTAATCAAAGTCCTCTGTAGTTTATTTTGGGATGGTATATTTCAGATAATACATAATGATGGTGGTTTAAATGATTAATGTTGTGTTTTAATGAATATAATGTTATGTTATTATCCACCGAGCTGCGGCTTTTACCGCGTGCTCAAAATGGCGGATTGTTTTTGAGTACATCAGCTTCATTTACGCGAGCAGATGGTATCCTGCAAGTAGCGAGAGTTTTAACATGATCACATGTTGTAATTCTTGATTGATAAACGGTTGATTATATTATAGTTAATCAGCTGAGGTTATAAGCGTGATGTTGTAAACTGGTCATTGAATGTGCTGACCTGATGTTTACAATGGCTCGCCGTTGTTTACGTGTCGCTTGCGTTATTAATGCCTCGCTTTAGTATTTGCAGATGTTTACAAAAGCACCTGATGAAGAATAACAAACGATTCAATCAACTGAAGCACTACTTGTGTAGTGTGGTCTCTGCACAGTTGCTCTATGCATGAAATACCCGGATGCTGCATTGTGTTTGCCTTTACAGCAGCTGAGTGCACATGAAAGGGGTAGTTCACCCAAAACTGAACATTGATCATTTACTCACGCTTTAAGTGTTCCATACCAGGTTGGCTGACTTCTGTTGAATACGCAAGATTATATTTAGAAGAAAATAGGAAAGTGAAAGCCATTGACTTACGTATTATATGCGTTTTCTACTATGGAAGTCGACTGTTTCAGAATAACAGAATAAAGGAACTTTTAGAAACACTTGAGGGTGACTAGTTTCATTTTTGGGTGTCGTTGTGGGGAAAAACTAAACGTCAAGCTGCCGGATTGGGCAAAAAAACAGATGTTTTATATGTACCAACTATTTGAAAATGTATATTATGCATTCTCTGTGCATATAAAACCATGTAGTCAGAAACTGTAAAGTTTGTTCCTTGTTTTTAAAGTTTATCACTTGTACATGGGTCATCATGACAATAGCTATGTTTCGATCCACTTATTTTTATGCACATTTTGGAAATTGGTTATAATGTTTCTACATTAAGCCTGAGAAAAGCGTAATATAAATAAATAAAATATAAATAAATGTATTATTATTATTATTATTAAGCGTCATCAGCAACAGTAATCGAGTTTTTTACAGTACTTAATATTTTACAATTTATTTTTATTCAGCTAATTATTTACAAGATTACAGCTTCTAAGTTCTGTTTGTTGAAACCAAAAGTGTCTTGCAGTGCTGTTTTTGTAATAAATGGAAAGTAAAATTACATTTGTCTCCTCTCCTTTTTTGGCTGATCTGATTAAATGGTCCAATTCGTGACAAAAAAAACCCATAATATTGTCAGAACTGTGAGATTTGACACCACTAATATGAACATATTCGCACATATTCTAGCCATTTTGCAGTACCACAATGTCCGGCCCCCAAGGAGACTGTCTAGGGTTGAGTACAAAAATAACACCTGTCGCTAACTTTCCATTTTTATTGACAAGGAATGGACACTGGTGTCAAGATGCCTCCAACCTGAACCTAGCTGTGTCCAACACTATTGAGAAGATGGAGAAAGCCCGCACGGACCGTGTCCTTTTTGCTGTAAAGCATTTAATTCTTATTCACGTAGTGGAACAAATCATCACCGCACAGTTGGACGGGCACAAAAAAAAAAGTATATTTTTCTTGGAAAAAATATATTTTTGAAACGAACTATAATTTATACTCCACTATAATCGAGCTATAATTTGTATCTTAATTGTGATGTATTTTTCGTTGGTCAGTTAACTACTAGATAAAAAAGAATAACGAATAAACTTTGCGGTGATGCACTTTAAAACAAGTCGGCTATGCTTCAGCGCCAAAACACGAGTTGCCGTGAGATTGTGTTGGTTTGGTAAATAAAATAGCCTAAATAAAATTTAAGTTAAATATTCATAGTTTCAGAGAAGCCTATATTAAACTGTCACTATTAATGAAATATTTGAATATGCAGGACAGGGTTTTACAATGTATTAAACTCTGTTGAAAGTATGAAAGCAGTGGCGCCTGCAGCCGTACGGCTGTACCAACCATGAGAGGGCGCGAATTAATGCAGCTTATTTATTTATAAATAATTTAAATTGATTATTAAACAGTATACACTACAGTATATTGACAAAGCAAGAAAGAATGAGAATAAATAAAGGTGTGCGTTTTGTGTGATTTAAAGTGTGCATGTGATTGCATGGTGGGAGATGTAAAGAAAAAATACTTGATTAAACGAATTAAATTGTAATTGACCGGCGCAACAATGTTTTTTTGTTTGTTTTTTTACTAACAATAAAAACAGTTTATATAGGCTTCTCTGAATATTTCACTTTAATTTTATTCAGGCTAGATTATTTTAATTAACAAACCAGTTCGTGCTTTGCCACTGAAGCATATAGCTAATGTCATTTTGGAAGTTTTTCTTTTATATTTGTTTTCTGTTCATTCGTTTAATCTTATTTAAACTGTGTGCAATTTATTTATTTATCTTTCTATTTTATTTTCTTATTCGTTTTAAAAACATTCTAATATAGGCTACGTAATAAACGTTCTATGGTTGTTATTAGACTGGTTGCAACTTTTCACAGTTTTTTCAGCCTGTAGCGTTGTTGTTGTGTTTTCGTTATTTTTAATAAAAGTTCTGTGTTTAATAACAGTGATTTTATTTTAAAAAATTTAAATTGTAGTGTCATTGTCGTCCATTCAAACAATTGATGCTGAATTGCCGATTGCCATAAAACTGAAAGTGAAAGCATAATACGCACACATTTATAAGCTATTTAAAAGCAGAAAAAAGAGGAAACCCCCACAGTGATACCGGTGTTGTCACATGTCGATTAACCGGTGGGGAAATTTCCTCATCGTCACAACCCTACTGTCTGGTAAAACTCTGGCCCAAATATAGTTGATGACCCCTGATATAGACCATCATGCCGCCCAGCCCTAGGTGAACTATCCTTTTAACTGGAGTCCTGATTTGTATTATTTCAGGTATGGGTTTGTGGAGTTTGAGGACAACCGTGACGCAGACGATGCCGTGTATGAGCTGAACGGTAAAGAGCTGTGCGGGGAGCGTGTGATCGTGGAGCACGCCAGAGGACCGCGCCGGGACCGCGATGGATATGGTGGGGGTTATGGTGGGGGCTTCGGGGGCCGCAGTAAGTACAGTCTTATTCATCTCCACTGTAAAACTCTGCTCTCTTTCCCCCCTCAGGTACAAGGACAAAATAAGTGGAAGCAAATAATGTAATGTTTCCTTAATTTACAGGAGTGTCCTTTTCAATAGCAGCTGCGTCCAACGACTAACCGAATTTCTCTGTTAACGTCTGCAGTCCCTGCCTTCTTGATGGACGACGTTTAGGATCTAATGTATTCAACGGTCCTGCTATTGTAAAATGGGTGCTTTTGTAGTGTTGGCCCGATTTAAACGCCAAGGGTCATGAAAATGTGCAGTATAATCTGAGTAAACATCAGGGAGAGTGACTAACTAAAGATGTTTACATGTCAGACGGCGGGCTGTTTCTTCTTTCTATTAGCCCAGCTCTAAATCTATTCCTACCAATGGATTGAGCAATTGATATCTATTTGATTTCCTGAAGCCTCTCTGGCATGTAAACAGTATGACGTGTGACGATGCGATATTGTGTTTACATCTGAATTCAACATTAACAGAAGTCCTTGATGTTTCAATTTAAAAGAGTCCGGTGCGGGCTGAGTCCGAGTCCATTGAGGCTAAGATGACTGCCTGTCCCGTTTGGCCTTGGCTTTCACCTTACAATGTGTGTGTGACCTTTGCCCTTTGACCCTTGGCTGACCTAACCGGAAGCCATGATGACAGCTGCCTTTTGCCAATAGACCAGGGTGATGGTGAGGAAACCCATTGGTTTTTATGTTGAACGAAATATTGGTCAGGTTAAACTTTATGTAGCCACCCGCTAGTTTTTTTCTTCTTTTTTTTTCTTGTATTAAAAAGAGCAATGGGCTTCCCTTGCTATGTCTTGTGCTGTCGCTGTCACTAGACAGATAACATGTCAGCATCCGATGTAAGTAATCCTGGTTATTAATTTATTTCTAAATGATTGTAAAACATTTTTGTTATTTTCATGTGCACCCGTCTGTAAATTTGGGGCTCACGTTAAACCTGTGCCGCCTCTTGTGTCGCTGGAGCGGTTATTATATTGCTGTCGGATGGAGACCAGCAATGCGACCCTTGACCCTTTCAGAGCGGCAAACGTCAGGATTTCTTTTGTTTTTAATACTCCACAGTAATTGTTCCCTTACAGAACTATCCTGGTCTTATTTGGGTGTGATTTTTATTCGGTGGGGTGGGCTAGGCAGACATTTTCTGATGCCTGAACGTGGTGCTTTATGATGTCTGAAGAGGTGGCCTTGTGTGCGCCCTTTGGATGGTGCTTAATTCTGTGCTAATTGTCTGATCTTTTGTCTGAAGGCAGTAGTGGTTATAGCAGCAGGAGCCGAAGCGGAAGAGACAAATATGGCCCTCCGGTTCGCACTGAGTACCGTCTGATCGTGGAGAACCTGTCCAGTCGCTGCAGCTGGCAGGACCTCAAGGTAAGCCTCTCTTTTAGAGGCAATGTTTAATTAAGATTTTTTTTTCTGTTAATTGAAGGGATACTTAGGCGGCTCAGTGGTTAGCACTGTCGCCTTACTGCAAGAAGGTCGCTGGTTCGAGTCCCGGCTGGGCCAGTAGGCATTTCTGTGTAGAGTTTGGATGTTCTCCCTGTGTTGACATGGGTTTCCTCCTGGTGCTCCGATTACCCCCACAGTACAAACACATGCGCTATAGGGGAACTGATGAACTAAATTGGCTGTACTGGGATGTTTCCCAGTGCTGGGTTGCAGCTGGAAGGGCATCTGCTGCATAAAACATATGTTGGAATAGTTGGAGGTTCATTCTGCTGTGGCTACCCTGATGACTAAGCCAAAGGAAAATAGATGAATGAATGAAGGGATAGTTCACCCAATAATAATAATAATAATTCTGACATTATTTGCTTTCCATTTACTTGATCAAAACCGCTTTGAGTTTCTTTCATCTATTCTAACAGTAAAGAAGATATTTAGAAGAATGCTGATTCCCATTGACTTCCATAGTAATTTATTTTACCTTCTCAATGGTCGAGAGCTCTCTTATTAAAATATTTTGTTAGAATGTGACAGTTAAGACAACTAGACCAGATATTTATGCTGAGAGCACTATGATGCATGGGTAACACTTTAGGTCACAATTTGCGGTATTAAACCATTAACTAACACTACTAGCTTAATAAATGACTTATTAGCTGCTTAATAATAGTCAGATTGAAGTTGAGTAGAATTAGGGAAGCAGAATAAATCTAAAAGTGCGTCCCAAATCGCATACTTGTGCACTAATTTACGCCATTTTGTAGTATAAATAGTGTAAGTAGTGCGTTCACACGGAAAACTCTACAAATAATAAGTGCACTTTAATTACCCGGATGATGCACCCATTCCACCGGTAACATGAAGTGTGTAATGATGGACACTTCACGCACTCAACGACCGCAGCTTTGCGCACGTAACGGAAGAGGAGCTATCAGGCGCACATGTTGGATAATTTTATTTATTTTGGATTGTAAAAGCAGTATTCTCCTACGAGAGTGATTATAGCGCCTCCCGATGGTGAATGCGGTTATACTCATGGCAGGTATTATTTGGCATTTTGGTCATTTATTTCACTAATTTGGCAAACGTCATCTGGGAAACGGTATAAACTTCCGCTTAGTATAACAACACATTAGTGCTCCATTTGGGACAACATTACATACATATACTATGCTGTTGAGTAAGTGCATAGTGTATAGTGTGCCATTTGGGACGCAGCTATACTTTTTTAACTGCTTAGACCACCAATTCTCTATAATAGGCAGATAATAAACCAGTAGTTAATAGTGTGAATTGTGACCTAAGCTAAAATGTTATCCATGTATGTATCCCTGAGAAGATTTTTTTAATTATCATATACCAAACTTTAAATCAAACCTAAAGTTTTTAATGTAATTGTTTTGTATTATTGCTTATCCAATTATGATGTTGATGTATTGATTGTTGTACATATTGATCTTGCCATGAGCTACTGTAGGCATAAGTTGCTGATGTAGCCATAAACAAACAAAAAACAATGGGTCGAGTAGTTGGGTGCCAGCAACTGAAGAAAGAAACTCGTATGTTTAAAACCACATGAGAGAGAATAAATGTTGAGGTAATTAAAATCTTTGGGTGAACTATCCCTTTAATCGACTTCATTGTTTCAGTCTATGGCAAAACATCGCATTAGAGCTGCACGATACTTGAAACATCTGAGATTGCGATTACTTTATTTTTCTGCGATAAATATTGTAATATGAATACAGTTTCACAAGCAATTTGTTTGCATAAATCATAAACAATCCATATAAAGACCGTAGTTATAATTCTGTAGTTTCTGATTAACTATAATTCAGGCTGAACGTTGCGTATCTTGCGATGTGACTATTGCAGATGTACACATTACTATACCAATGCTGAACCCATATATTGTGCAGCCCTACATCAGTACTGCATCGGTTATTTAATGGATTTTTTTTAACCACAGGATTTCATGCGTCAAGCTGGAGAGGTGACCTATGCCGACGCACACAAGGAGCGGACCAATGAGGGCGTGATTGAGTTTCGCTCCCACTCTGATATGAGGAGGGCTTTGGACAAGCTGGACGGCACTGATATCAATGGCAGGAAAATCCGTCTGGTGGAGGACAAACCTCGACGACGCCGCTCTTACTCTGGGAGCAGGTCAAGGTCAGACTCTCAGGGTTTTTTAAGGGTGATCTCAAAAGTATTACAAGTTGATCAATCAATTGAGAGGAATTTAAGACCCTCAAAGAGTATTAAATGTTGTTACAAGGGGTTAAAGTTTGTATCATGTTTGATTATGTAATGTTAGTTGTGTGCCTTGATTGAATCTGAATATTGGGAAGCTGTGCAGTTTATATGCTATGCAGGCAAGTGTTAACCTTGCTCTTCTATTGGCAGCCCCTGCTGGATGAGCACTTTTACTTAGTAAATCAATAATGTTTTAGTTTAGGATTAGTTTTTTATCAGTATTTAGTAAATGTACTGTAAGTTAAAATGTCGCCAATTTTACCAGTTGAAACCTAAAAGGGGCTATGAGGTCTTAATGTAGGGGTCACCAATATCGTCTTGGAGGGCCGGTGTCCCTGCAGGGTTTAGCTCCACCTTGCCTCAACACACCTGCCTGGATGTTTCAAGTATACCCAGTGAGAGCTTGATTAGCTTGTTCAGGTGTGTTTGATTAGGGTTGGAGCTAAAATCTGCAGGACACCGGCCCTCCAGGAACAAGTTTGGTGACCCATGCCTTAATGAATGGAAAGAGTCTTAAGAAAGGTCTTACTGAATGTCACTCTGTTTCCTGTTATCTTGTTTCAGATACAGATTTAAGATCTGATGTATTTATGTTTGTAATCTTCATTTGTATGTTGTGGTTTGCAGGTCTCGTAGCAGACGCCGCTCTCGCAGCAGGAGCCGCAGGAGTTCACGAAGCCGTTCCCGCTCCAGATCTCGGTAGGAAGACTCTTATTTTTTTGTTTGTGCAGTGTTTACTACCTTTTCCACCAAGGAATAAAGTGTATGAGGTTTCAAACTGTTTTTTTAAATACATCTTAACATTCAAGCATGCCAGAGGACACGTGGGTAAAATAAAGTACATTTTTTAAAAATAGTTTAATAAGCAGGGTTCATACGGGCATGAAAAACCTGGAAAAGTCCTGGAACTTTGTCTCAGCATTTTCCAGCATATGTAGACATCGCATGAAACATTAGGTCATGAACATTTACTTAAGTCTTGAAAGAAAAATCATGCAAAAGTCATGGAATTTTAGAAGTAAATATGTGTATGAACCCTGAATAAGTTAACAATGGAGAAAAATATATATTTTCTCTTATTTTATCGTTTGTTTTATCTGACTGTTTTAAAACTTGGCTAGTTTGTATAAATTTGGCACTTGAGATACAAATAAGAGAATATATATATTTATTTGTTTGTTTGTTTGTTTGTTTATTTATTTTCAATAAATGCATAAAACATGCACCTAAATAAAGGTCTGTAGCTTGATTTTATACTTCTTTATCGAGTGATCTTTGTGAACCACGGCGCCTGCCTTGCGCGTCTACATGCATTTATGCTTCAGCATGCTGTTTGTGTTGCTCTGCAATAACACTTCAGATATGCTAGATAGTTTTTGTGTTCCTCTGTGTCGAGTGTTTTCGCAAAGTGTTTTGTTTTTTCTGAATGCTACTTTAATGTACAAGTAGCTAAACCTCGTTTATTCAGAGGCAAGAACCGGCGGACGTGCAACAACATTAAGATAAACACAAACAAAACTTTCCATTTGGAGCTCTTTCACGATATTCGACACTTTTAAACACTCGCTTCATTGGTCTTGCGGCTCTCAGCACCGCCCACACTTGTCACAGCTACCCAAGCTGACCAATCACAGAGCTTGTGCTACACAACGTTGCAATGTATAGTTAATTTTTTTATTTAATTTATTTTTTTGAGAGCTGCGCATCAGCGTCGGCCATGGTGAGGGCTATATGACAGGCTGGCTGTGCTGGAGCATACACTTGTGCTTGACACCAAAGTATAAATCTTCTTTAAGCCTGTATAACATGCTTAGTGTGTCACAAGTTACAGTAACTTTAGGTTGATCCAAAGGAAAATTGTACGATGTAGTAAACCGTACTGTGTGTCAATGTATTTTATTTTTCTTAACCAGAATAAAATTTTATTCAATCTTAATCATAAATATTTTAATTTTGAACAGAAGTGAAATGTAAAACTTTGAGACAACAGAAAATATTGTAATTTGTTACAGCTATAATGTGTAGTTCTTAAAGTATAACTTCTTTCAATGCAGACTTTTGTTTGTCTTCTACAGCTCAAGGTCTCGCAGCAAGAACTCCCGATCCAGATCCGGTCGCAAATACCGCTCCAGGTCCAGATCTAGGAGAAAGTCTCACTCCAAATCCCACTCCAAGAAGTCAAAGTCTCGTTCTCGCTCGCGTACAGAGAAGTCCCGCTCTCGCTCCAGGAGCCGCTCCAAAGCAAAGTCCGAGAGGGATTCAAGAAGCCGCTCCAGGGAGAAATCAACCAGCAGGAAATCCCGAAGCAGATCCGCTTCTCCGAGGGAGAATGGAGACGAAGAGAGGGCGAAATCCACTTCCCGTTCGCCATCCCCAAAAGAAAACCGCCAACAGTCAGAATCACCCCGCAAGAGTTCTGCATCTCGATCTCGTTCCCGATCCAAATCTCGTTCCCGGTCCAGATCTGCTTCTCAAGAGTAGTGCCAACTCACAGGAATATCGGTAACACTTAACACATTAAGGTTGTATTGGAGTTAATGTATTTACTAACATCCACAAATAACAAACAACAGATTACAGGATTTGTTTGTGTTAGTGAAAATAGTCAATGCTAACAGGCATGAATGTTTATTTCACGAATGCATTAGTAGATGTCGAACTATCGTAATAAACGCTGTACGAGTATTGTTCGTTATTAGTTCATGCTAGTAAATAAATTAACTAACGAAACCTTATTATAAAGTGTGAGTGGACTATATAAAGCACACGCTGGAAAACTCTGTTAATGGAGGGTTTCTGTATTTTGTGATTCACAAGTGTGTATTGCATTATGGGATGTTGATCTCTGCTCTGTCTGCTTTTAATGTTGAAAATTCAGCTCTGCAGTTTAACAAAGTGACTTAATATTGACATTTTAATGCGTATGAAATGATATCTAGAGAGATAGAAGTCTGTATCATTACAGAAAACGTGCTGTCAGTTTATTAAAAGCTGTTTGTAGTCTAATATACAACACCAACCCAGATAATACAGCGCTGCAAACTATTATAAATGTTCGTAAGTCACTTTTCGAGTTGTTAAAAGAAGCTTAAAGTCTCATAATGCAAGTCAAAAGCATAAACAAAAGGGGGAAGATAACAAAATTAATCACTAAATACAGGAAACTACTGATTTATGGATGTTTTAACAGTGCAGTTCAGTGTTAAATGAATCATTCGCAGCCTATAAACATTCATTCAGTGCTTTAGAAGGCTGCAGCCCCGTGTAGTATTGATAAATGTGCAGTTTTCAACATCGCATGGAAACTTAAATCGCATACCGAGAGGTTTTCGTCCCACTTGAGGCTCGTCGAATCCGAGTTTTTGATTATTAGTTCTAACTCTTTTTGTTCGTTGATTAGTGCTGTTGGTTGTTTTTGATTTGCTCTGGTTTGAGGTGACCGTAAAATAGATTTACTTTAGTTTGAGGGTTCAGAACTTAACTCAGTAGAGCGCATACTAGTTCTGCAGTTTGTTTTTGTGTGGTGTCGTCAACAAGATATGATAGAAGGGAAGTTGACCGCTGCTTTTTGTATTGTATCTCATTCCTATTATAATTTCACTGAACGATTGTTTATGTACGTGCTTTTGCTCCTCTTTTTTTGTTTTTGTACAAAGTTTAATGCTTTAATTATTCACCTGCAGTGTCATTTGTGTGATTGAACTCATGTTAAGTGGGTTTCTGAAACATTTTCCACTGTGTTTTAGTTGAATAAACATTTAATTGGTTTTTCACTGTTGCGTTTTTTTTCCTTTTTCGAGAGTTTTCAGAAATGAGAAGGAAATGGGCTGGGATTACTTGTCTGTACATAGCATTTCTATTCATTTAATTGCTTATTTATCATTTGCATTTATCAAAACATTTATTTTTCGGCTTTGGAAGGGCGGAACGAACCGCCAGCAGATGACCTTCTATGGGGGAGGAAATCCTGCAAAAACAAACAAATAATAAATACACAAATAAATGAATTAATGAGTAAATAAATCCATAGATTCCTGCATAAAACAATA
>CAIGQQ010000641.1:1432750-1482025 GCA_903798035.1 Danio albolineatus
TTTTTTTTTTTTTTTTTTTTAATCACCCAAAAACGTGAAGCCAATTACCTCGGAGAGGACCGACAGAAAATAATAAACAAAAAGCACACTCTAACTAAACACCCAAATGAAACTAACTACAAGTAACAAAATAACAGAAATAAAAATACAAAGTCTATCCCTACCTCCCTAAATAGTCATAAAAAAACAGGAGAAAATATTTACAAAAAGAAAAGTGTGGTGTCCAACCCCTACTGCTTCTTACTGTGATTATAATTCAATATTTACAGTATCAACAAACAAACAAACCCAAAAACTAAATAATAGGACGGGGAAACACGGATAGGATAACAACAAAAAAAGTCACAATTTTCACAATACAGGAAACACAATGAAAAATAACATGTAGCAACGGAATAGTTATATAATCTCACAATAAAAGCAAAAACAACACGCCAAACTCGCTCTCCCGACCCGCGCCCATTTTCCTCTTTTTAAAGGACGCCCTGGGTCACTGCAATCAATCCCAGGGCACATCGCCGGCATAATTAAGGCAGGGTCTGAAGATGAAAAAAAAGGAAGAGAGAGATACACGCACACGCATACACACACATGCACAAATACTTGCGAACGCAACACCTGATAATGAATAATGCTCTCTGCTTAACATCATGGCTGTATCATCACTTGGGGTGCACATTATTTTATAATAATATATATAATTAATTATTTATTTATTTTATTTAATATATTATCAGGGTTTCTGTAAGATCTTAAAGTCTAAAATTTCTAACTTTAGAGAGTTTAACACATTTTAAAGCCTAAAATTTTAAATATGGTGCTCTGAATGTTCTCAATTTTCCAATGCTCATGTAATGTTAAATAGGGGTGAAACGGATCACGGTTGGTCCATCATTCGTACGGATCACGACCCACGGTTTGGAGCACACATGATCAGCTTTTTTTTTTTTTTTTTTACTTTTAGATTGATCTTAAATTTGTAAAGATGGCAGAGAGATCGCCTCTCGTGTCATTCAGATAACATGTATGAAGGCATTTAAGCTTTCCTATGATGGATGGAAGAAGTTGTGGGTTATTGGGGATGTGGAGGGTTTCTTAGGTTATTAAAGGTGATTTCTGTCACTACTTTTTTAGCCTGCATTAATGCATTCAGTGTAAACTGCACAATTAATCAATGAAGTTTGGGATCTCAACACCTGCGCAATAAATGATGCTGATTTGCATATGTTTATTAATGCTTCAAATCGCTGCGTTCTAACCTGTTTGAAATGCGCAAAAAGTCTTTAGTCTTTTGAGTTAGCTATGAAGTTACAAACAGTCAAATAACACAAAGTACTGGGAGAACAGTTTGTAGTTTAGATAAAACCACTGATGTTTATGGTAAAGATTAAAATCACTGTCATATGGCTTTAACTTGATGCTCAAAAATGAAAGATGTAGGCAGCAGTTACATTTATTTCACCAATAGGTGGCGACAACCAGCTGTCAGAAATATGCCACTGAATAATTCTTCATAAATGATCATCTAGCAATGAAACATGAAGTTTAATGAGTGAAGAACTCCTTTATGAGTGAATAATTTGTCTCCTTCCCTTTTTGGCTGCATAAAACGATCTGATCTGTGACTAATAAACCATAATGTGATCCGAAACGTGACATTTGTGTTCAGTTACACCAGTAATGTCATCTAAAAAAATTGAAATATACCCGCAGTGCTACAGAATGTGTTTAGGTTTTATTCTGTGGACTTGTTTCTTTCACTAGTCCAATTATAATTTATGTATTATGGCTACAAATGAGACCAACATTGTGATATCCTACATTTCATTGATGATCAGGTCTTAAAGTCTTTAGTTTACTCTATGAAACCTGTAGAAAGTCTTACTGTAAACTTCTGTTGTGTTAAAAAGTCAAAGTAACTAAAAACATTAGGTTAAACCTTGTGTAACAAATAATAACCTGATTAACTCATTACAATCAGTTAAATTAACATAAAAACATTTGTTGTCATGACTTTTATTATATAATTTTTTACAGTGTAGAGCTAAATGTCTAAAAAAAAATCCAAAATCCCCCCCCTTATTTCTCCCCGCCTGCTATAACTTAAGTCCTTCATGTCCCAACACAAATCAATTAAGTTCGCTTCAACGCTTTTACAAAATTAAGTAGGTTGAACATAGAATGATTAAGTTGTCCTAAAAACCTTAAGAATTATTTAGTTTCAACTTATTTTAAATAAGTAGTTTGAGCAAGCCGCAAAAGTCATTTTTTTGAGTGTAGATTAGTCAAAGTGACTAAAAACATTAAGTTAAACCTTGTGTAACTAAAAATAACCTGAATAACTCATTACAATCAGTTAAATTAACATAAAAACATTTGTTATTCTTTAGTCCGTTTGATATGGTGAAATGATTTATTTTCTACCTAAATCCATCGCTGTATCTCACAAAATGTTGTTTCTGTTTTCACTCTGGGTCATTTTCCTCAGCCTCCAACCCCAAATCTGGAGGAGGATCTTAAAGAAGTGCTGCGCAGTGAAGCAGGAATCGAGCTGATCGTAGAAGATGAAGCTCCTGCTGAGAAGAAACGCAAACAAGTGGTAAGACGTCTGGAAGAGTTCAGCTCAGTTTCCCCCCATTAACACATCTATTAACTGATGGAGGTTAAGACCACAAATTCAGTCAATATGATACAAATTTTAATACCACTGCCGATAACTACCTTAATCTTTAAGTTAATTATTACCTAATAAAGGGTGTAGCTATTAACTAGTCATGTGAAACAATTAGGACACCCTAACTTTTTCTTGCATTTTTGTTGAATTACATTTACAGAAGAGCTTAAAGTCTTTTCTTTACTTTTTAATTGTTTAGTTATATTACCGTAGTCTTTCTGCATTGTTAAAATTGAGATTAAATAAATTTAGAAAGCTTACAAAATACCCAGGCCTCACACAACTTTGTTTTTCATAGTCAAATACTTTTTCCTTAAATAAATGTAATTAATTAAATGCAAAAATTAATAGTGAAATCATTTAAGAGTGCTCTTTTATTATTATTTAAAAAAACACATTAGCATAGATGCACACATAAGATTTGTTTACATATGTACGGTATGAAGTAAAGGGGTCCAAATGATAGGCAATTTGGTGCAGATTCTGATACTTTACATGCACTAAAAGTTCTTATATAGCTTGTAAATCAACAATATCTTTATAACTTTGTAGCAGACAAATAGAAATTGACAAATAAGTCTACCCAAGCCTGTGAAACATCTCTAATCAATTGAGGAAGATAATCAAAGCGCTGAGAAACAGAGAAAGTAAAGGGTCTGGAAAAAAAAAAGCCTTATCATGTAATACTCATGATGTTTCTGAACCTTCAAAATTGTCTGAAGTGTTTCTTAAATATGATGTATTGATAATTCAGCAAGCCCGTGTTGCTCCAGTTAGTTTTCATCTTGAATTATTACTAACAAAATCAGTAAACATGACAACATAGAGACATTTAAACCTTAAGCTGATGCTGCATGCGTCTCAGATTGTGTGTGTCCGGTTTCACACGCGTTTGATTATGGTGATCATTTAAAACAGGGCTGCTCAACCCTGCTCCTGGAGATCTACCTTCCTGCAAAGTTCAGCTCCAACCTTGAAAAGCACTTGGTAATTACAGGCGGGTGTGTTTGATATGGGTTGCAACTGAAATCTCCAGGAACAGGGTTGAGCACCCTGATTTAGAAGCTTTTTAAAATTAATCAAGTGTAGTCTTATGTTTAGACATTTATTCACTCGTTTATTCTTCTATTTTATTTTGTAACTGGATTTGCAGTGAAACCTGCTGTTTGCTAATATGAAATAAACCAAATAGATCCTCCTCATTGAATGATGTTTGCTGTTACATCTAATGACCTGTGTCTCCTTCAACAGTATCGGCCTCCTATGAGGAATGTGCGTAAATCTTTGGCTCTGGATGTCATCGACTGCAGTGAAAGTGTGGCTGCACGAAAGCAGCAAATTAAAGCTACGGTCAAACCCAGTCAAAAGGTACAGAAAACCACACTGGCGTTACATTTAACCTGGCTCACTCTTCAGATGTAGCTTTTGCATGAGTGATGTGTTATTGAAAGTAGGGCTGCACGATAGGGCTGTGCAATTAATCGCATAAAAATTTAAGCAGATGTAATTTCTAAATCGCAAAGGCTGCAGTTTTATCTATTAATGTAGTTAAATTTTTGTTCACGTACTTGTGCGCATGATTTTAATATGTTGTCCAATCAGAGCTGACAAAGCACACCGGGAAATTACAGCTGAGCTGAGCGGGGGAAAGATGTTAGCCAATCAGAGCTCATTCCGCGCACGCTGAAGTTGAGCAGGAGAAGCGAATAGGTGGTTTTGATTTACGTTAGTTTTTATTTATTGTTCTGACTGGAATTGAGGTTAGTTCATCTTTATTTCTTCATGTTGTCTGTTTTTAACACAGTTTATTACAGTTTTGTTGATCCAGCAGTGAGTGCTGCTGTGTACAGTATGTGTTTAACTAGAGCTGAGCTTACTTCATCTTCAGTTAGTTTATGTCGTCTGTTTTAAAGACAGTTTTACTACAGTTTTATTTATTAAACTTAATACTGTGTTATTTCATTGTGAAATGTTTTGTTCTGCACTTCTTGTGCACTGAATACATGTAGAATGTGTGTATTTAGCGCGTTTGAAAAAGCAAAAACAGCTGCCAAAATCACAAATAAAATCACAATCGCAATATTAGTTCAAAAAATCACAGTATGATTATTTTGTCCATATTGCACAGCCCTACTGCACGATATTGGAGAAAAATGACATTGCAATATTTTGTTTGTCTGTGATTTATATATTGTGACATGAATATAATTTCACAAGTAACTCTATTTGGAAAGAATTCATAATTTTACATTTATCGGGGTGGTTTTGTAGGGCAAGTTCATCTGCATAAAGTATACAATATAAAATATATCGCAATGCCATTTTTTCCCAATATTGTAATCTAATGTAAAGTAGCACTGTATCGGCTTTGTTGTATTAATAATTAAACAATTCATCTTTGTTTAAGCGGCAAACTTGATCATTATTTTGTGCACAAACGGTTTAAATTTGCCTTAAAGCCATCCAAATAAATATTTTCACCCTATTAGATTAGAGTGAAGCTTTGCTTTGACTCCACAAATCACGCTTTTTGGAAAATTATAATCCCAAATCGACACTGCAGGTCCTACAATGTGACGATTGCAGATTCACACATTGTGATATCGATGCTGAAACGATATATTCAATCACTCATTTTCTTTTCAGCTTAGTCCATTTATTAATCCGGGGTCGCCACAGTGTAATGAACCGCCAACTTATCCAGCATATGTTTTACGCAGTGGATGCCCTCCCAGCTGCAACCCATCTCTGGGAAACATCCATACACACTCATTCACACCATGCACTACAGACAATTTAGCTCACCCAATTCACCTGTACCAAATGTCTTTGGACTTGTGGGGGAAACCGGAGCACCCGGAGGAAACCCACACCAACACGGGGAGAACATGCAAACTCCACACAGAAGTGCCAACTGACCCAGCCGAGGCTCGAACCAGCAACCTTCTTGCTGTGAGGCGATCGTGCTACCCACTACGCCACCACGGCGCCCTGAAACGATATATTGTTCAGCTCTAATTGAAAGGTGTTTTCTGTATTCTCAGCCTCAGACGGTGCAGCCGGAGCCTCCGGTGTCCTCATGTGCTGTGAAGGAGGAGAATGTTCTGGATCAGGGCTTTATTCTGGGTCCCAATGAAAGTGGACCTGCCTCTAAACCAGCGCCAACGACACCCAAAACGATCCCTCCACTGCCTGTAAGTCACTGTAGATCACACTCTGCTCATGTTATGCATACAGGACATCATTTTAGGCATGTGCTGATCTCGAGGAATTGTTAAGTTATACAGCACCACCTCGTGTAACGTTTGAAAACGTTATCTAAGAGTGCGTTCACATCTGTGGTTCGGTTCATTTGGTCCGCACCTAGGGCAACAGATGATACATTGTAGTGTTTTTCTGCCGTTTTGGGTCCTTCTCACACTACACTGATTGCTTTGGTCCGAACCAGTTGAAAAGAACCAAAATGCAGTCATGTGATAAAATCCACATCACTCATTGGCCAGATGTTATTGAACGTATTTCGATTGGTCAGAAGTAACATGCCAATGGAAATCCTGCAAGTAAACAAACCGGCATACACAAAATGTCACTGCACTGGCTGATTGTATCCCTGGTCATAGTATAGCATATAGTTTTTACAAATCACTTTAGACAAACTCTACATTTGGAGAATGAAGCGCGGCTGAAGCTGGAAAACAATGTGTTAATGCACTGCAAATGGAGAAGGCATTAGGTGGCATGAATTAATTTAACTAAACGGCAGCTGGATTAGTCCAAAGAGACGCACTACTTTTTGTGGTTTGGTCTGTTTTAGTTCGGATCATGTTCTCACCACAAACAAACCAATCGACGTCATTGTCACTGGAGGAAATATCTACAGTAAAGCTGTACGGGTCGCTCACATATCATATGAGGAGCTCTTCACACAACACTGAGGCTTTATTATACACATAAACACTGGTGTATAAATGTTCATTACTGACCTCTCTATGAACATGATCTGATTATAACTGCAGATCAATGATGTGAAATAGCCTACTGTCTGTGATTATATCAAATAAATAAATAACTGCAGCATATATGAACACATACAGCCCCTTACAGACTCTGATATGATCAGTTACAGAAACACTACACACAGCAGACATTTAGTCCTTATTTAGGTTCAGAAACAACAGGAGATATAGCCCACAGTCAGTGCAGAGCTCTCATCTGTGTCTGTAATCTTCACCAGCACATGTAGCCTCTGTTAGAGAGTAACTCCGTCATTCCCAGTTCATAATAGTCCAGAAGGTGATGATGATAGTTAAACGCAGCAGTTTGTTCATGTTTTAGGTTGCTGAAAGAATCATTCGCTCCTTTGTTTTGTCAGGCTTCTCCTTTGATTTTTCGCACTTCACTCTTGTGTTTGTTCGTTTCTGAAAGGATTGGAGGTCAGAAGCGCTTCAATCACCCGCACGTTAATATGAGCTCAAGACGTTCGTCATTTCAGATACAGACACGCTTCGAGCACTCTTAAAGTTTTACCACAAAAAACTACGGGGCACAGGGTAAATTCTGCTCTTCTTCTTGGCTTTGTGGCTGTTCATCAAGATGACGACAAGGTTTGTTTAAGCTCGAGTCGACATTATATTATATTATAATGTCTCGGCTCTGTTTTTAAAAAATGCCGGTTTCCTTTGTTTTCTTTCTTCTGCTTGTGTACGCTGGTGGCGTGTCTTTTGTAAACCAATAGCATTCAGCGGGGCGTCTAGTTCCGCCTTTTGGTACCCTTTTGTTGTGCTAGATACCCCTTGCAAAGGGTACTCAAAAAGTGGTACAGTACGGTTCACTTTTAGCTACCTTTTTGGCCCGTTTCCACTGAGTGGTACGGTACGGTTCGATACGCTTTTAAGGCTGTTTCCACTGTCTAAGGCCCCGTTTACACTAGTGCGTTTAAGTTTTAAAACGGCATTTTAGCATGAAAACGATCCGCATCCACTCTAGCGTTTCACCCAGTGTTTCTGAACACATCTCCGTCCACACTACTCCACCAAAATGTATATCACGTGACCATTCGCACACTCTAGGCATGCGCGTTCAAGTATAAACAGGAAGCATGTGTCTCGCTGGTTCTTCCCGGTGTAACCCAAAACCGCCGTTCTAAATGGGGCTTACGGCGCTTGAAACCCGAGCGATTAGCAAGTGCTCAAACAATAGCTTACCTCTTGCTAATATATGCAGCTGTTGTAGTAAAAAAAGAGTCTAACTGTACAATAGCGCCTACAACGGACATTGGTTCTCCCAACGCTCCCATTTCTGTGTCCAGCAGCCATGCCTCCATTTTCAGATGTTTGCGTTTTCCTCCATCTACACTGAGACGGAGCAGCAGCGTTTTAGAATGAACACGGCCTCTCCAGCGTTTCCAAAACGCTCCGTTTTCAGGGCTCGAAAACTCCTTCGTAGTGTGGACAGATGGCGTAACCGTAGCAAAACTTATGTGTTTTAAAACAAAAGCGCATTCGTCTAAACGGGGCCTAAAAGCGTACCGAACCGTACCACTTTTTGATTCACCCTTTGCAAAGGGTACCAAAAGGCGGAGTTAGACGTGCAGCTGAATGCTGATTGGTTTACAGAGATACGTCATTTGCTCGCGCAACAAGCCAGAATGAAAACAAAGGACCTGTGATGTTTAAATAAACAGCCGAGAGACAATACACCAAAATAATATAAACGTATAATAACCAGCCATGGTCGACCCGAGCTTAAACAAACCTTGTCGTCGTCTTGATGAACAGCCATAAAGCCAAGAGAAGAGCAGATTCTCCCCTGTGCCACGTAGTTTTTTACAAACCTGTCTAAAGCGCAAGCGGTTTCGCTTTGTTGCTTGCGCTCGCCACGCGTCTTTATGTGAAATAACAAACTTCGTGAGCTGATGATAATAACGTGCGCTTGATTATTGACGTGCTTTTGAAGCCCGATCCCTTCAGAAACAGACAAACGCGAGACTGACGCCTGCAGAAACAAAGGAGAAGCCGGAAAACACAAAGGAGCAAATGATTCTTTCAGCAAACATGAAGAAACTGCTGCGTTTAACTATCATCATCACCTTCTGGACTATTATGAGCTGGGAATGACGGAGTTACTCTCTAACAGAGGCTACATGTGCTGGTGGAGATTACACACACAGATGAGAGCTCTGCACTGACTGTGGGCTATATCTCCTGTTGTTTCTGAACCTAAATAAGGACTAAATGTCTGCTGTGTGTAGTGTTTCTGTAACTGATCATATCAGAGTCTGTAAGGGGCTGTATGTGTTCATAGATGCTGCATTTAGTTATTTATTTGATATAATCACAGACAGTAGGCTATTTCGCATCATTGATCTGCAGTTATAATCAGATCATGTTCATAGAGAGGTCAGTAATGAACATTTATACAGCAGTGTTTATGTGTATAAAGCCTCTGTGTTGTGAGAAGTGCTCCTCATATGATATGTGAGCGACCCGTACAGCTTTACTGTAGACATTTCCTCCAGCGAGAATGACGTCGACTGAAACTTTCTGTCGTACACCAACGTTACCAAAAGAGTACCATTGATGGAAACGCAAGCCTGATAAAGGTGACCCGTACTGTACCGTACTGTACCACTCAGTGGAAACTGGCCTTGTCTCCATTATCTAATAACCTCCTCTTCTTCTGACAGATGTCTGTGGCGTGGGAAACCGTTGTCTGTGGACGGACGAAAGATCAGCTCTTCATGACTGAGAAAGCCAGACGATACCTTCGCTCTTTAAAATCTCACACCCCAAGCCGAGCCCTCATACTGTCCTGAGCCACGATCATCTTACGAAGCATAATGTGTTTACTAAAAAAAAAAACAATCCTAATTGTAAATGTTGTGTAGAATATAAACCCAATTACTGTTCCAGAATTGACACTTTACTGCTGATGCTGCTCTCGTCCTGTTTCCTGCGGCACATCAGCGCTCTCAAACACCCTGTATAAAGAAGAGCTGAGATTTTCTTTTATTTATGTACTGTCTACCTGCTCCCGCAATGCCAGCAGACGTGTAATCTGCTCCAAAACCGTGAGTCAGTAATCAGGTTTCTGCTTTTTTTTATTATTGGAGAGTGTGTGAGAGATTCAGCAGACGCTCATGTGATGTAAATAGAAAAGGCTGACATTTTTCCTGCTCTTTTTAAACCTGTTCATGCTCTTCAGAAAGTATTAGAGTTCTGTAAAACAGCCTCGCATGGGATGGTTCAAGTCCTTAAAGGCACAGTTCACCCAAAACAAATGAAAATGTACTCATCCTCAACTTGTTTAAGCGTCTACGTTCTGTTAAACACAAATTATTATATATATTTTGAAATGTTGGAAACGTGTAACCATTGACTTCCATTGTGTTTATATATCCAATGAAAGTCAATGGTTACCCATTTTCAGCATGCTTTAAACACATATTTTTGTGTTTAAGAGAATAAAGAAACTCATAAATAATTAACTAGTACATGATGAGTTAATGTTCATTGTTTAAGGTGTACTGTATCTTTAAATGACGATGTATTGAAGTATTGTTACGTTATTTTCTTTAAGTAGTAATGCTATAAAACATGAATAGATGCGTGTTGTCTTGATGGCAGCGCTGGAAATGAGCACATTCCCTATTAGCATATATATATATATACATCACAGAGACGTATGCTTGTGTGCTTACGTCTGAAGACATATTTATTACATCTGCCTGACGTCTCATTTTAGATGTTAAATAGTGGTGTAGAAATATCTGTAGGGTGTTAATGATTGAGAATGTTTGTTAAATATGCCTTTTAATGACCTGAATCAGATCTTTCTACGCATGAGATGATATACAGGCCTTTAAAATATGACTTGCAGACATATGTGCGCTATCTGGGTCAAACTAACGTCCAAATATCAGGAGAAAACAGATAGCTGATGAATTTTTAGTTTGCATTAACTGTTTAGGAATCAGGCTTCAGTCAGGATGTGTTTTCACCACATTTCCATGCTAACAGATTCACTCCTGTCGTAACATCATTGTTCAGCTTGTGAATATTTCAGTAAGATTCATGTTTTGTTCTTTGGGATTTGCCTGTTTGCTCATTCTGTGGTCCACCAGTGGAGAATCACTGCTGTAAAATAAACAATGTCTTTTAATTCACGCGTTATCACTCAAGGGAGCTCATGAGTCAAACGATAAAGAGGTTAGTTCACCCAGAAATGTAAATCACTTCATTTACTCACCCTCAAGGCATCCATCAAGTGTTTAAAACCTTCTTTCAGTCTAATCAGGAATGAGTTATTTTAAAAAAATATGTATCTTTGGGCTTTTCCAGCTCTAAACTACTGTATTTTATTAAATAGTTGTAGAAAACTACAGTATTAAATCATAGCTACAATTACCACAGCTGATTACTTTCGTATGGTTTAACCCCAGCTAACAAATTTAGGTTGTGAAAACGTTCTCATAACGTTATCTATAACGTTCCGAGAATGTGGAAATGTCCAGTTTGCTTAATGTTACTAGAACATGGTTATGGTTAACATAATGTCCTTACAACGTTTTTAAAACCTAAATTTCCACCAAAATATAATGTTCTAAGAACGTTTATTTGTAACGTTCCAATAACGTTGAAATGTCCAGTTTGCTTAATGTTGCTAGAATGTTTCTTTATGGTTAGCATAACATTCTTACAACGTTCATAAAACCTACGATAAGAACGTTCATCAAGTACAAATAGCGTCCTGAAGACGTTGCAAGAACTTTGTTATAAGAACATTTTCCATCAACATTTCGAAAACGTTCAAGTACAAATAATGTCCTGAAGATGTTCCAAAAACTTTGTTCTAAGAACGTTTTCCATCATTATTATGAGAACGTTTTTTTAACAACGTTACAAGAACGTCAACAACTTTATGAGAACATTATAAAATCGCTCCATTGATAACGTTCTGTGCTAACATTTTCACAACTTTTAAAGAACGTTAGTGAATGTTCTGGGAACGTTCCCTGTTAGCTGGGACAACACTACTATTTACTACAAATTACTATAGTGTTTTTTCACATGGATACTTTTACTGGAATCATATTTTATTAGAGTATCATTCATTTATTTTCTTTTCAGCTCAGTCCCTTTATTAATCCGGGGTCGCCACAGCGGAATGATCCGCCAACATCTCCAGCATATGTTTTACGCAGCGGATACCCTTCCAGCCACAACCCATCTCTGGGAATTAGAGAATCAGTACTTTGCAAATCAGTATTCGATTTGTATACACCATGATTAATGATTACTTGCTTAATTTAATAATTATATATCAGTAGTTGATGGCAATAAACAGTAATTTCTAGAAAATGAACAAAGATTTGTTGGTTTAAATGATGCTAATGGTCATAGCGAACATAAAAACAGAATATTAAGCTATTATTTAATTTTAACCTGTTTAATTTAGACTTTACGCTATCTAACATGCCTTGTTGAAGATGACTTCTAGTTGATCATGTGTAAAAGTGGATCTTGCATGGACCAAGATTCTGACAGAAATCAGTCAAGTTTGGTGAAGGAGACATCATGGTTTGGGGTTACATTCAGTATGGAGAGATCTGCAGAGTGTCTGCAACATCAACAGCCTGAGGTATCAAGACATTAGTGCTGCCCATTACATTACAAACCACAGGAGAGGGCAGATTCTCCAGCAGGATAGCGCTCCTTCTCATACTTCAGCCTCCACATCAAAGCTCCTGAAAGCAGAGAAGGTCAAGCTGCTCCAGGATTGGCCAGCCCAGTCACCAGACATGAACATTATTGAGCACGTCTGGGGTAAGATGAAGGAGGAGGCTGAAGATGAACCCAAAGACTTGATGAACTCTGGAACTTTCTCTGCCGTTCCAGATGACTTTATTAATGCGTTATTGGAGTCATTGCAGAGATGTGTGGATGCAGTCCTCCAAGCTCATGGGAGTCACACACAATATTCATTCTGTCTCCACTGCAGCAGGACTTTATATTCTATACTGGACATTATTGAAGGTTCAGTGACGAGACTTTAGTCTGAGCAGAGTCAGACCGCACTGTCCTCATTACATCAGTCAACATCAACACATGATCATATTTACTGTGGTGAAATGAGTGTAATCTAGAGGCCTTCGCCTTTCATATGAGCCACTTCTGACATCAATTGATCAACTAGAAGTCATTATTTGTATTTGGATAGGCGACAAGACTTTCGTCAGGTAGTTTATAAAGTCAACTTCACATATTAAACAGTTCATGTGACAGGAGGGGTTTTAAACATTACCTGGCAACCCTGCGTGTTAAAAGCTTGCCCAGGCTAGCTTACGAGTCTTAACACCTGAACCATACGCCTATGATTGTTTATTTGTATTTTACTACTTTACATTGTATGGTAGATGGTTTTTAATACAATAATTCACATTTATTTTAAATCTGTCCGTGTGTACGTTTTAAACTCCACAGTTCCCTCATGAAAACATTGATTTTTAGCTTTCGTTTTCGCTTCAGGATCAGTTTCTCAGGTAAAAGACTGACAGCTCGCGTTTATCGGTAAGTAAAGTTAACAAGTAGGCCTAGTTTTATCCTTCTGACTGTAATATTGTCTTATCATTGTGATATTATGTGTGTGTCAGTAGTCGACGGTAGTATTAACCCTGTTTAAAGATTGCTTTCATTTTGAACTTCGACAAACATTGACGCCTGCAGTGAGTAAAACACAGTAAATATTGAGGTATAATTATAATAAATGTTCAGTTCAACACGAATTGACTTGTCGAAAAGTTTTCCCACATCATTATATGACGCTAAAACTAAACCAAACGAGTTTTAGGCTACTACTACAACAGCAATGGCTTCAATGTATGGATTTTTCTGTTTGTTTGCTTCACTTATATGTACTGATGCCCAAAATTTTCTCTGTTGATCAATGTCAGACATGGCAGAGGGATTCAGATCAATGGAGATTGGCGAATATGTAAGTTATGGAGTCATTTTCAACACACAGCACACGTGTTTTGTGTATGTGGGGACATTACATAGGTTTCCATTGGTTTCATACTGTTTAAACTGTATTTGACATCAGCAATGTCCCCATATTTCACCACCTTCTTGTAATGTCTGTGTCACACCAATGTTATTATACAGATTTATGTTCTGATGTCACTAAAACAGACACACAGGCTTGAATCTTGATCCTCTGGCGACGATATGCTAATCAAAGATGTATTTATTGTATTATTTCATCAGAAAAAATAAGATAAAGTTTCCAATTGATTGTGTCATATTTTTATACCCTATACTGTAGTAATTTGTAATATTAGCTTCAGTGTTTTTGAAACAAAATGTATTTATTATATCATTTACAACAAACACTAGTGAATTAGACAGGTTACTGTGGTATACTTCAATTTTTACTGTAGTAAACTGTGGTGTACTGTTGCATAATTACAGAAATCTACTAATTTGTTTATAGTACTATGATTATTGTGGTACCAACTATAGAGCTACCATAACAAATTATTTAAGTAGTATAATATAAGTTTAAAAAACTAGTATTTTTATGTGGGTATAAATACAGTAACCTATGTTTTAGATTTTGACATGTCTGATTTTACCGCAGCATGCATTCATAATGGGAATTCCTGATTCGTGGCAGTCAGTTCGTGGCAGTCAGTTAAAACAAACTACTGTTAGTACCATTATTGTATTGATATTAAAAGAGATATCATTGTCACAGTGGTATTCTTTTAGTTTTTATAGAATTATGTTTTATTTGATGTGCAAAACATGCAACTAATTTTATTAAAGCATAATAACAAATGAGTAAATGTGATCACTAATATAATATATCAAGTTTGTCACATGACTTAAGCATCAGTCAGGAGAAAACACACACTTACAGTACATCCTACTTGTGTAGAAGCATAAGTACATTTTTAAAAGTATAATAGAAATTGTTTTTAAAACTGTTTTATTTTATTATTGTTTCTCTGGATTGCAGGACTTATATACAGCAAGTGATGAAGACCCTAGATCAAGTTCTGCAGACTGGAAGCATCTAAACTTCATTATGGATCGGCCAAACTTACTGCTAGAAGAGGTATCAGCTGAAGAGTATTAATAAGCCACACATTTATTATTTTTCATACAAACAGAAGCCAGAAAAGTTCAGAAAACTTTATTTACCTTCTTTATGGCATGCATATAATTGTTTTTTTTGTTTTTTTTGCTGTGCAATATATTGCATTTTGTAATTGAAAATAATCAGGAATACTTAAAAATGCACGATATAAATAGTTATGCACGCATTATAATGCATTAAGAATATTATTGTTAATTATTAAAATTAGGTTAAACAACATAAGGGTCATAATAGGGGGATTATGCAGGCGTCGGTATGTAATTTTGCCCACTAGAGGGCGTGTTCACAACAAATTCTGTGTGGAATTTGCATGTTTCCCACACAGTCCAAACACATGCGCTATAGGGGAATTGATTAACTAAATTGGCTGTAATGTACGAGTGTGTGTGTGAATGTGAGTGTGTATGGGTGTTTCCCAGTACTTAGTTGCGGCTGGAAGGGCATCCGCTGTTTAAAACCTATGCCAGAATAGTTGGCGGTTCATTCCGCTGTGGTGACCCCTGATAAATAAGAGACCAAGCTGAATGAAAATGAATGAATTATGTTTACTTACATCAACACTTTTCCCACTGCAGGATCTTTATACGGCTGGTGATGAAAGGCCCAAACCTTCAGCGCCACTGGATATTGCTAAATTAATAATTAAAGTGGACTGGACTGAAGCATTTCCGGATCGATGGAGAGCAAGATTACAGATCGCCCTGCAGACGTGGTTGTCAAAACTAGAAGAAAATGCAACAGTCCACAGTATAAAGCTCATGGATGATCCGTCATTTGCAGAAGTGCAGATAACTCCATCAACAGGTGATTATGATTCACTAACATTCAGAAATACACAGAACAATACTCGCTTCATCTAAAACTACACATCTATAATCCTCTTAGTCTATGCTGACGTTATCTTCAGCAGCTCAAACACTCTAATGGCTAATGGACAGACGGCTGCTTCTCACTCAGGGCTGCTGTTTATGCTAATGAGGGAGAGATGGGCACTAGTGGGCGGAGCTTTCCCCCTCTGATGACACGTACAAAGGGAGAATGTCAATCAAAGTGTTTCTGCAGACTGATTATATCAAGTCTGATTATAAACAATAGAATTAATACATGTTTACTATTAGAGGCTGGAGATATTCACACACTGCTGACACACAACTGTGTTTAAACTCCTTTAAAAAAGTGATTTTTGCCCTTTAAATAAGCTGCATCTTGTTTAATAACCCTGTTGTTATAAGAAATACAGATATTTTAAATTGCATTTCTTTCTCACATTAATGGTTTAGATGTGTTAAAGAGCCCATATGTTGGGTTGAGAACGGTTAAATTTCACTTTTTGAAGTCCCAAACAACAGGATGATATGTATGCAAGGTTAAAAAACACTTTCGATGTCTTATAATATCTATTTATTTTTACCTCATTTTCCCACCGACTCTCAAATGAATCGTCTGAGCGAGTCTGCGAGTCTGAATTGTCTGCTCGCTGCCATTTCCGAATTTCACTGCCGAATTGGAGCCAATTGTAATGAGTTGATTTGGGTCACTTTGGAATTTCCCCAGCCATTGCAGAGCCCAGGGGACCAGAGAACTAGCTCCAGCTTGGCCTTCCCTGGTCCGTCTGAGCGAGTCTTTTTCCCCAAGCACCTCCTTTCTGTGATGCTACCACGTCACGTCACCACGTCATTCACGTCCGTGTCAGCAGCCCAATGCCAGAATTAACACTTCATGGACTATTGTAAGCCAACAAATAGTAACATTCGGCAGTAAGCTAAATGGCTACCGCTACATGCTGCACGGAGCAAACACAATACAGACAACTACATCCATATTTACCTGGTTACAGTGAACAAGACTGGAAGAACATGCTGGTCCAAATAACCTGGGTATTGATCCATCCTTTAACAACAACCATGCAACAAATCCCGCGTTGTAAGCTGGTGTAGCTCTCTTCAGAGAAATGACGCGAACACAGCACCATGTTGGGGCTATAATTCTCAGGTGTTTTACCAAAAATAAACCTCAACCACTCCAGGTAGGGAAAAGAGGTTTCCAGGTCGGGAAAATAACACAGCTTTTCCCTCGCACTTCAGAGCATAGCATCTACGGGATCAATAACTCATGACGGAAACATTGTTCCTACACAAATAGCACCTCTTTTCAACCGTCGCAATGTATACAATCACCTACAACCTTATTTTCCTAAAAATGAGCTTTGCCTTTGCGCTGGACGCATTATATTAAACTGTATGCGCAGGCGGCAGAGAGCGATCCTTAGGGACCGTCTACAAAGAGCAAAACGCGAAAACCAATACTACAAAAGTTCCCATACTTCTCTCTAAATCTTTATACTGCCATCAAACTCAGATCACACGTCACTGCTGTCCCGCTGGTTATAATACAACACTTATTGCCATACAGTGCTCGTTTTTTATTTTTTATTTTACTTGATACAGAGCTTGTTGTCTTCCACTTTCTCTTCCTGTCTGTGGGCGGGGCCGGGGAGTTCAATTTTCCCGGGGTCTGCGTGCGCAGCTAGTGGGCGGGGCTTATGTTTCGTGTTCACGTCATGCCGAAACGGCTAAAGACTCGTTCTAATAACGATTCATTTAAACAACGATGAGTCGACTCTTTTATAGATGAATCAATAGTTTTAAACACTTGGCACTTTCAGATTTAAGCCTCAGCTGGACATTTCACTGCACTTAGAGCTGTGGTGCACACTGCATGGAAGGTCATTTTCAAAAATCCATAATATGGGCTCTTTAACATCACTGCACTGCATTACATAACCTCTCTATTCTTCTCTTTAGCTCTAGAAGCTTTAAAAAAGCTAAAGTTTATACCCTTGAGGTTTAAAAGTGAAAACAAGGAAGTGACTGCGTGGATCTGTCAGGATGCAGCAACTCATTTGAATGTACCACGAAAGTCTATGCTGGAGGAGAACCGAGCTACTTTACTAGAGGTATCATGTTTATTTTGTAAGTAATTATGACACTGCAGATTAATTTAGTTAATTAAAGTCATTACATTAATTAGTTTGATTGCGGAGTGACACGGTGGCTCAGTGGTTAGCACTGCTACCTTACAGAAAGAAGGTTACTGAGTCCCAGCTGGGCCAGTTGGTGTTTCAGTGTGGAGTTTGCATGTTCTCCCCGTGTTTGTGTGGGTTTCCTCCGGGTGCTCCTGTTTCAAACACATGCGCTATAGGGGAACTGATGAATTGGCTAACTTGGCTGTAGTGTATGATTATGTGTGTGAATGAGTGTGTATGGGTGTTTCCCAGTACTGGGTTGCTTCTGGAAGGGCATTCGCTGCATAAAACATATGCTTGAATAGTTGATGGTTCATTCCGCTGTGTCGACCTCTGAAATAGAGACTAAGTCGAAGGAAAATTAATGAGTTTGAAAGCAAAGTTTGTGCATAAGCAAAGAAAGCTCCTGAACTACTACACTAGCAATGAAATTAAGGAAAATAAACTAGAACTCGATGTACACGAGTGAATGAGAAACTAAACAAGACACTGGTGAACAATATAGCAACAAGCAGGGGCGCCGCTAGCAATTTTGGGCTCTATGAAAAAATATGAGGACGGGCCCCCTACTACCAAGCTAGCTATCCAAACTCTGTCTGCAATGTAGTTATACTGACCTATGCATTATATTATTGATTTTGTCCACTACTTCTCAGTATTTAGTAAGAGAACGGCCATGACTGTAGCTAGCAGATGATTTATTGTTCAAATGTAATTATAGTACAAAAAAAGGAAAAGTAATCAAATATTCACTGAACATTTTACATTTCTAAACACACAAAATACCAGTGTGTAGCTATTTAAATAACTGTACTGCAATAGTGTCTCATATAATGTGCAATACACTGGAACAGTGACAAAAAACAATAAGACACAAAATTATATTACAATGAGACCCATAAATAAGCCGAGACCCATAAATGATGCTGAGTGCATCATCCGGGTAATTAAAGTGCACTTATTATTGTTAGAGTTTTCAGTGTGAACGCACTACTTACACTATTTATACCACAAAATGGTGTAGAATAGTGCATAAGTATGTGATTTGGGACGCAGCTGATGTTATTCTCGAGGACATCGCTGCTTTGACAGTTTACCTGACGATCGCTCTCAAAGCATCAACTCTCTTCCCGCTACTGACGGACTGAACCATACAGTGAAAGGAGGGGGGTGCTATTTGACAGTGACAGACACGAGGGCCAGATATAAGCCGTATTTTTATTCTTTATTTCTAATAAATTGTTTTACTTGTAATTTAGAGATACACTCATAATTTATATTACATTATAATACTGTTATTAAATATAAAGCAGATCTCTGTGGGCCCCTAGAGTGCATGGGCCCTTAGAATCGTCCTAACTTTCCCCCCCTTAGCGGCGCCCCTGGGAACAAGTCTGAAATGCAACTTAAGCCTAATTTGGATGGTCATTGTGTCTCATGGGGACATTCTGTAAAAGAAAAGTCATCACATTTAGACATTCTCAGTAACAGTTATATGTTTTCACATATAAAGTTTGTGTTCATAACTTTATTTCTTATCGCAGGACATTTATAAGGCTGGTGATGAAAAACCTCCAGAACCACTGGATTTTGGGAGATTTAAAATCAAAGTGGACTGGACTGAAGCATTTCCAGACAGATGGAGAGCAAGATTACAGATCGCCTTGCAGATCTGGTTGTCCAAACTGGAAGAAGCACCAGTTATTCACAGAGTTGCACTCATGGATGATCCGTCGCGTGCAGAAGTGCAGATTACTCCAGCAACATGTGAGTCACTTTAATACATTTTCATGAGTTCACACTGAGCTGATGATTGATTATGAAGCGTGTTTATCATGCTGTCCCGGGAGAGAGCCCTGAGCTCATAAGATCCTCGAGCCCGGGGCTCCCTCCCGTTTGCAGCGCGAGAGGAGAGTTTGAGCACAGGTAGATCTGGAGAACTCCCCTGCTGTAGTAGCTGATGAACAGATAGTGATCGCTCTTCAGAGATAACTACTTACTAGGAGCATGTCTTTGGTGCTGATTTGGATTAGTCAATTAACTTAAGCTGCATGTTTTTGGACGGTGGGAGGAAACCGGGGAACCCGGGAGAAACCCACGTGAGCACGGGGAGAATGTGTAAACTGAACAGCAGTTAGATCTGTATTTGCATCAGGAAAGTGAGGGTTGTTGGTTTAATTTACAGGCAAAGTCTAAACTGAATTAATAATAGTAATTAAAAAAGGAAACTAAGCTTGTTTGAAAAAAAAAAAAAAAAAAAAAAAAAAGAAAATTCAGTCATCGCTTGCTCACCCTTCACTTGTCCTGAACACAAAGGAAGATATTGTGAGAAATGTTGGAAACCTGTAACCATTGACTTTCATAGTATTTGTTTTCCCTGCTATCAATGCCAGCGGTTACAGTTTTTTTGCATTCTTCAAAATATCTTCTTTTGTGTTTAACAGAAAAAATGAAATCACCTTAAGGTTTAGAACTAGTTGAGGGTGATTAGGTAGAGAGTACATTTTCATTTTTTAGTGAACTGTCCCTTTAAGATCAGTAAGTTGGAACATAGGCTGAAAACGTAACTTTGTTTACATTTCTGTAGATCGTCAATTGGGTAGCTAGAGGTACATTTGGCTGCATTTCGTCCTTAAAAACCATCACTAGGGGGCGGTATGACGCCATTCCTTTTCACGGCTGATCACTTACTTCCGTATGGACGGCTTTCCCGCTGTTACCAGTTAGTCCAGAAAGACAAAAGACAAATATTCAAAATAAAAAACAACAGGGTGAGAATGTGGTAAAATCTGCAAACGTGGTAAAAGCCAAGCGACCGCGAGGGCTTTTCTTTTTCTGGATTGCTTTTGAAAACACTATCAGTTGGGTTTAGGGAAGGGGGGGGGGTAATCGGTCAGTCATTTAGTTAGTTGACAGCGGCCTCTGGTGAATCGGTCAGTCATTTAGTTAGTTGACAGCGGCCTCTGGTGAATCGGTCAGTCATTTAGTTAGTTGACAGCGGCCTCTGGTGGATTTACGTGTGAACAACAAGCGTGAATGGCACTCTCAAGAGAAATTTGAGATCTCAAAAAGCATACACAGCGCCCTCTGGTGGATTCGCGAAAATAAAAACGTAGCTCCTGGGACGTATTTGCCGTTCTCTAGAAATATATATAGGCATATGTAATTAGAATGAGCCTGGGTCGGTCATATATCATTAAAACGTTTTAATTTATATCATTAAACTATATATCATCAACATTTATTTTTGTGTATATGCATTAATGTATACTTTTAAACGTGCATTAACGTACTCCTGTTGTTTTCTGTAGCTCTAGAGGTTTTGCAAAACCACACAGCTACACCTTTGAAGTTCAAATATCATGAGGAAGGTAAACAAAAGAAAGTGACGGCACGGATTTATCTGGATGAACCACATACCTTCCTGCCAGAGAAGATCAGAGCTTCATCACAACAGGTCTGGTGTTTACTTTCTGTATAATTAAGTCTAAATGCATAGAATCCAATGGTTTTATTCATCATTTTTCAAGATGTTGAGAGATCAAATGCATAAATCTAAGGCTCATTAATAAAACTAAAAGCAGAACTCTTTTTGTAGAGATGCGTGGTTGGCGGTTACAGCCACGAACTCCGCGGATAAACCGTGGATCGGGCAGATGACTTGACAAAAAATAATATTTTAATTAAATTCGGGTGGGTGGCGAGCGGTTGCACCAAAAAAATTGTACAGTACAGTGCGTTTAATTTAGACTATTTATTTATTTTTGTCCCTGTGCGCCGATCGGAGACGGAGTTCACTGCTGATATTCTGAGGGTGGTTCTCATTTCTTAATTGTGCATTCTCGTTTCCTTTCCTTGCTTTCTTTCCTCGTGTCTCAGCTTCACCCCTCCGGGATGCGAGGGAAGGACGCAAGGAAAAGACTCGAGGACCGTGGAATCGAATCAAGTGAAAAGACACGTCCTCGTATCGTTTAGCGTCACTTCAAAGCGTCGTCAATTAATGCTGGATTTGGCTTGCACGTTTGGATTAACTACATGTCCACATTAAAGTCATTCTCTATTCTCTAATAATCAATAAAGAAACATTCATTTAATAATAAAAAGGAATAAGCCGTTCAAATAAAGAGCCCAATCAGCGGATGGCGGGCGGATGCGGTCTTAAAAATTGGTCAAAAATGTTGGTGCGGATGGATGGCGGACGGATGATGAGTTTTGTGATGCGGTTGCGGATGAAAAGCCATTCCGCGCATCGCTATCTTGTTGGTTCTAAACAAGCACTTGAGCATTTAAACAGCATGAGTTTTACATCTTGATATTGATGATGAACTTTGTTTTAAATGGTGCATTTTCCCCTGAATGTTAGGACTCTGCTGGAGGTGCCGAAGGGCAAAACTCAAGACCACCTCTGAGTGATATGAAGAATCTAAATCAGATGGATCAAAAAGACAATTTAGACCTAAAGGCACTGGAGGTACTGAGTAAAGAGTTAATCTTCATAGATTTACTGTAGGGCATTACACTAGTCTACGTAATAAAATATAATAGAGCAATGCTTCTGTTTGTTTGGTTTAATTCTGTTAATTATAATAATGAATCCCATTAAATTGTATTATTGATTGTACTAATATTGTTCTTATTTTAGCAGCATCTACCTGTTCAGCAAATGATGGAGTCCAGTCAGAATGGTCATGATCAGGTGAGTATCTACTGAAAAAACACAGCTTATCACTTCTAACACATATTTTAGTTAGGTGCTAGAGTTAGGAGGGGTGAGTGTTTTTTATAGCGAGAGAAGTGTTTTCACCAACATACATGGAGTGCAGAATTATTAGGCAAGTTGTATTTTTGAGGATTAATTTTATTTGAGCGTCAGCAGTGGCTGATCTGTTCGGGGGAATATCTGACTGTGTGTCACTGCATATCAAACCACTCAAACCAGATAATGATAGAAAGAAATGTCCACTGTGCTGAGTGAGACGCTCCCCTGACACTGAACAGCACATCATCCATGACCTGCTTTCTGGAACCATTTTATGCCTGACTCGAACCCCGTCATCACGGTCAACTCCTTTATGCATCTCAAATCCTTCGACTTACGCAGCGAGCTGCTGAACAAACCAGTAACAGTAGGAAAGCCGTCCACATGAAGCGAATGGTGTCATAATGCCCCGAAGCATTTGTTTTAAAGATAGGGGTATGCTTTCAGAATGAGCCTATGTTGTCTCAACCAGTCTTATGGTCTAAACAGCAAAACTAGAGACAGTCTGAACGAACGTGTAGATTCATATTCGTACACAAAGCAAAACATCCGCTACAAGCTGCCACTGTGGTTAACTTTGCTTAATGATGGACTGTGTAAATAGTTTTTTCATTACTGTATTCAACTAATGATTATTAAAGGGATAGTCCACCCCAAAATGAAAATTAACTCTCAATTTGCTCACACTCATGTGGATCCAGTGTTTCCAAATAAAAAGAAGATACTTTAAAAAATGTTAGAAACCTTTAACCATTGACTTTTTTATAGTAAGAAAAGCACCGGTTAAAGGTTTTTCAGCATTTTTCAAAATATCTTCTTTTGTTTTTAACAGAAGAAATAAACTTAAACAGGTTTGAGACAATTAAAGGGTGAGTAAATGATGATTTCTGTTTGTGAACTATCCCTTTAAAAGTGTATTATTAACCATTTGGAATTTGGCTTATTACCAAATTGGCATATGCTTCCTTTCTGCTATTAGAGTAAGTTTGGTGACCCCTCATAAATGTTTGGTGTAAACCTCATAAACCGCTGACCTAATGCTTCAAATCTCTAAATCTGACTTTTATTTCTAGGTGAACAAGGCTGTGACTGGGACATCTGAAGAAGCAAATAATGTTGAGGATATCCTTGCATGTAACAAATCTCAAAGTGAAACTGAGAGCAATAAAACAGCTAAAGTGACCCCTGAGACATCAGATGCATTCATTCTCCCGCTCCATCTGTCCTGGTACATGCATAATGCTTATAGAAAGGACTTGGAAACAATTGGGAAACGGCATGGAGTCGTTATTTGTCCAGAAGTGTCGATCTCAATCAAACCTACTGAGAACTCAAGACTTGAATCTGTGTCTAAAGCCACTGAGGACTTTCAGAAACTTCTTCAGGGATGTGCGGAAAGTTTTAGTGATGCAACCATTGATCATAATGACATGGATTCAGATATTGTGAAAAAGGTCATTGATTCCATCAAGTCACAGAAGACAAAGCTGATGTTCACTCTGACTGAGAGTAATGGCCTGTTTTTAGGACCAAAGAAATTCACAGACATGATTACAGAGGAAACAAAAAGAGAAGAAAGACGGTCCAATAACAGATCAAACCCAATGGATATAGACAGCAAAGCTTATCTAATGGAAGTAGACAGCAATGCTTCTCCACAAAGCAGACCTTCACTGGACATGAACACACAGGATCTTCCAGCTCAGCTTGAGATGGACAAGGTTCATTGGGATCTGATGAAGCTTTCCTATAAGGAACAACTATCACAGCTTGAAGCCAAATATGGGGTTTCCTTTACTGCAGATCTTCAGAAGAATGTTGTTAAGGTTCAGGCTCGATCTAAAGGTGTTCAGCATGTGAATCTTGAAGGTCACGCGCTCAGAGCTTTAACACACCTGTACCAGAAGCTGGCGTCAGCAGCAGTGAGCTGTGAACTCAGAAAGCCTGCAGATCAAACTGATGTGAGGTCAGTGGTGGAGAAGCTTCAGCAGCGTTACTGTGTTGTAGCAGCAGAGAGATTGAGCCCCTGGAGACTCACTGGACTGCCTGAACACCTCGGTCCTGCTATTGCTGAAACTGAGAAGATCCTTCAGAGGAAAGTGTTTGATGAAAAGATGAAGAGATTGATTGGCTACTCCGAGGATATTCCTCACGCTAGAGGAGTCAAACTCAATCTGATGCCTGATTATGGAGCAGGAGCAGCGGGAGGAGCAGATCTGGACGAGCGAGTGAACTTTAGAGAGCGAATTAAAACAGATATTCCTCACGATAGAGGAGTCAAACTCAATTATGGAGCAGGAGCAGAGAGAGGATCAGATCTGGATAAGAGACACTAGTTCAGTCACTAGTATATTCTTGACATCGCAATGAGGCGTTGTGCATCTTGACATTACCTGATTCACCAATACAAAACTGTGATGCAGTCTTGATTTGATGATTAATATTTCATATTTTGACAGAACACTCTTAGTGCTTTCAGTTGGAAAAGTCAACTTTATGTCGAAAGGAGTGCCTGACGTCATTCACTCCAGCACCAAGAGCATTGATGCAGTGGTTGCCTAGCAACATAAAAAGCGCAGCACACAGCTCTTTTTTTAAAGTCAACAATAAGTGATGCACACCGTGTTGCAATTTTGATGAATTCTAGCTGCATAAAGCGGTGAAACCATGAAGACATGAAGATAGAATAAAATGTTGTTGTTTTTTACAGTAGATGCTAGGTTCTTTGTTTTTATGTTTACAATGGTTATATATTCCTAACAGAATATATTCAAATTTAGGCATCACTATGAGGCATGTCAAATTTAGGTAAAAACAATGTTGGTGGTGGCTTTTTTTTAAATATTGCCAGGGAAAGAGTGGTCAGCCTGTGGAGAATCCGGGATACATCTGTCCTGTGTGTAAGAATGTCTGAGTTGTTCTCATGTCGAGTTTATTCATGATTTGGTGAGAGACCTCTGCTCTGACACTCCCCGTTGTCTTGTTCTCGTCATGTGTCGTTAGATTGCACAGCTTCAGGTTTCTTCATCCTTCAGTGTGTAGATATGCATTTCAATCTTGTCAAAGTGGAAAAGTTCTTACAGCTAATATTGAACTGAGTTATATCTTAAACCAAAAAATAATAAAAAGATAATTTCATGATCTTAAATCCTTCGGTTTAAAGCAGACTTAACTTTTAACATTTTGCTTTTTAGGTAAATGTGTTTTTAATTTTGTGAAGTTTATTTATAAACTAATTTGGAGAGGATCACGTGCTCATGATTGCTCGCAGCCGGTCTCGCATTTTTCAATTTATGATTGACCAATCAGACGATTCCTAAGTCACTATAAACACCCTAAGCTCCATATCACAGCCATCTTCATTTGAAGAATCCCCCCTTCCACCCCTACTCCTCCTGCTTTCCTAGATGGGTGGCACTGTGGCTTAGTGGTTAGCACTGTTGCCTCACAGCAAGAACATCACTGGTTCTAGTCCTTACCAAGCCAGCTGATGTTTCTGTGTGGAGTTTACACGTTCTCCCCATGCTCGCGTGGGTTTCCCCCGGGTTCCCCGGTTTCCTCCCACCGTCCAAAAACATGCAGCTTAAGTTAATCGACTAATCCAAATCAGCACCATAGACATGCTCCTATTAAGTAGTTATCTCTGAAGAGCGATCACTATCTGTTCATCAGCTACTACAGCAGGGGAGTTCTCCAGATCTACCTGAGCTCAAACTCCCCTCTCCCCCTGCAAACGGGAGGGAGCCCCGGGCTCGAGGACATGTAAACTCCACACAGAAACATCAGCTGGCTTGGTAAGGACTAGAACCAGTGCCACCACTCTAGGAAAGGAGGAGGAGTAGGGGTGGAAGGGGGGATTCTTCAAAATGAAGATGGCTGTGATATGGAGCTTAGGGTATTTATAGTGACTTAGGAATCGTCTGATTGGTCAATCATAAATTGAAAAATGCAGCACCGGCTGTGATCAATCATAAGCACGTGATCCTCTCCAACTTAGTTTAGAAATAAACTTCACTTAATGTGAATGTTACTGCAAATGTGTTTTTTTTCACAGTTCTTTTGATTTTGATGTAACATACTTTTCAGCACAAATAAAAAAGCACTTAAACGCGAATGTTACCATTAATAATAACAAGTGAAATAATAATTTAAAAATGTGGTATTTTGTGAATGTTGAAACTATATATATATATATATATATATATATATATATATACACATAATTTTTATGCTTTTTATTCTGCTTGTTCAAATTACTTATTTACCATGAGCTGAAACATGATTCTTGATTTTTGTTTTGTTCGATCAACTCAAATTTGTTAGGCTAACTTAAATGTGTTGGGACAACATAAATGAATTGCGTGGAACCCTGCGTTTATGTTTGTGTGTGAATTGTGTAGTCATGTAGAAATTGGGTAAAGCACAAATCCCCAAATAATTCTTTATAATTCTAAATAACTTTACACCCATAGAGTTCAAATTCAGCTTATTTCCACAGTAATCTCTTGCTGTATAAGTTACTGTCAGATCTATTATTGCTGGGTTTTACAACAGCTCAGTGTGATAACAGCAGTCGAACTGTCCAAAGATCACCTCTGTTCAGGTCTGCTGTAGGCAGGAGTGTTCTGAGCTCTAAGGCTAAAATCTTTCCCCCAAATGAAAGCATCTAACTGCTCGTAATGACCCCGTTTACGGGAGTATACTCTCTAAATGTATATTTTATGGGTTTAAAAATATCATATTTAATTAACTAGTTTATTTAGGCAAGTTAGGGTAACTAGGCAAGTCATTGTATAATGATAGTTTGTTCTGTAGACAATCCAAAAGAAATATTGCACGAGACATTGACCTTAAAATTGTTTATTCTAGCCGAAATAAAACAAATAAGACTTTCTCCAGAAGAAGAAATATTATAGGAAATACTGTGAAAAATCTAATTGTGAAAAAATTCTAATAATTTTTACTTCAACTATATATAATCTCCACCATAATACTATTTAGTATGGTTCAATTATGCTTGCTATAAACTGCTTATGTATTTTGCATAATTGCATTTAGTTTTCTTTATTTACATTTGTATTAAGTAAAAGCAGCATGTGTGGGTTTAATATAAGATAAATTCGCTAGAGATATATTTGCACAGGTGTAAAATGCAGATTATCATGTTGTCATGTGCTGCTTCTTTCGCTTTCGCTCTTCAGTGTTAAACCAGTTGATCAGGATCCTGCAGTCCAGAGCTTGACAGATCCTTACACAGCTCACAGATTTCGGTAAGTACGAGACTTATACACACATTTACACCTTTATTTGTTCTTTAGATAGAGTAATGTGTCGATACTTCAGTCTGCGACGAGCTGTGGTCAATATGAGGCGGTGCTGTAAAACTAATAACCGAATACACCGTCGTCGACCAGCGCTGATGTCTGAAGTCTAAAATAATAAAATACTAATCTCTTAACGAGCAAAAACAGACAATAAAACCTCTGAAATGGAAATACATGCTTGGAAATGTTTATTTGTACAGTTAGGCTAGGCTACTTCACAAACTAAGAAACGAAAGCGAAACTTAAGGCACATTTCACTTGGAGAAAGTAAAAACCCCATCGCTATACGTCAATACCTAAATGAAATCATATTGTCAAATACAGCATTTAAGAATAATTAACATTTACGAACAACAGTTTACTGTTTGTTTTAGGGAGTTTACCTGATGATGTCCGCCATTGTTTTTGACAGTGTTGGAGAGTCCTGTGTTTACATTCTGTCTGACATGTTCAAAGTAACAGCTAGACTCTCGTTTGTCATGTTTTTGTAGATTATTATTTAATCAAAGACAAAATCTACTTTCAGGTTTTTTCAGGATGTCAGGAAAAGACACAGACGATCATGATGTGAGTAACTTTACCATTTATCAGTACGTGAAGTCACATAACACACAGTAAATAGGATTTATAGGCCTGTTTTATATATTCAATCTCTGAGGAATATTTCCAGCACCTTGTTGAATCTCTGCCACTAAGGATTAAGGCAGTTCTAAAAGCAAAAGGGGATCCAACCCGGTGCTAGTAAGGTGTACTTAATAAAGTGGCCAGTGAGTGTATATAAATAGCCTAAACAATGCTGTCCAGATTTGTCACATTCACTGATATTTACAGTGAAGAACTGGAATATATTGACATATAGTTGAAGACAAAATGATTCGCCCCCCTTTACAATTTTAAATATTTCCTAAATGATGTTTAATGGAGACAAGGGTTTTGTTTTTAACATATTGTTACTACATAACATGATAACTAATTTCTAATGACTGTGATCAAGTATGTCATTTTGATTTTTACAAACATGGAAAAAAGTTGGGAGCTATTCACAGCTCATCGATATCAAATTAATGAACGTCAACAATGAATATTAATGTATTATTTCTTACACATTCAATGAATTAACCTGCACACTGTGATTGTGATTTTTCTTCTTGGTAATTTCCTTGCACTTTGAGTAGACAGTTTGTTATTGCATATCATATCAATATTCTTCTGAGTGCTGTTTAACGGAGAGAAGCTTTTATCCAACATCTTTTTCAACATAATATTTATAATAACTAATTTCTAATAGCTATTTTTTTTTTATCTTTGCCATGATGACAGCACATAATATTTGACTAGATCTTTTTCAAGATACTAGTACTCAGCTTAAAGTGACATTTAAAGGCTTAACTAAGGTAATTTGGCAAGTTAAGCTAATTAGAAAAAGCATTGGACAACAGTGGTTTGTTTTGTAGCCAATTGAAAATAATAATATTGACCATAGCAGTGTATAAAATGTATAAAATATTTCATTTAGTTTAGCTAGAATTATAAAAGACCTTCAGCAGAAGATAAATATAATAGGAGATACTGTTAAAATATGCTTGCTCTATTAAACAGCACTTGGGAAATACTCGCAAAAGAGTTAAAATATCAGCTAAGCGATTGATTGTGTTGAACTTAATCCAGCAGGGCTCATCTTCAGATGCCGCACACGCTGCACGGAACAAAAATCATCCGGCTGATGATGATCCGGTGAGCACCAGACACACACTCAGCTGATATATACAGTTCATGCCTGGCAACTCTGAGCAAATGTTTCATATACAGTTGAGGTCATAATTATTAGTCCCCCTGTTTATTTTTTCCTCAATTTCTGTTTAACAGAGACTTTTTCAACACATTTCTAATCATAATAGTTTTATTAACTCATCCCTAATCACTGATTTATTTTATTTTTGCCATGATGACAGTAAATAATATTAGACTAGATATTTTTCAAGGCACTTCTATACAGCTTAAAGTGACATTTAAAGGCTGATTTAGGTTAATTAGGGTAACTAGGCAGGTTAGGGTAATTAGGCAAGTTATTGTATAATGATGGTTTGTTCTGGAGACTATCGGGAAAAAAAAATACCTTAAAGGGGCTAATAATGTTGACCTTAAAATGGCTTTTAAAAAATTAAGAACTGCTTTTATTCTAGCCTAAATCAATCAATCAAGACTTTCTCCAGAAGAAAAAATATTATCAGACATACTGTGAACATTTCCTGGCTCTGTCAAACATCATTTAGGAAATATTTAAAAAAGAAAGAAAATTCAAAGGGGGTTAATTATTCTGACTTCAACTTTGTAAGAGGGAACTTTACTAAAATTAAATTATGTGTGCACTTTTAATATCACAAACTGAGTTGTATTCTCATTTATTTATTTATAGACTCATCAAAAGGTGATCCAAAATCAGCCAGTCAGCGTTAATACTTCTTTTGCTCGTCATAATCAGGTACATTTTTAAAATGTTACTAGAGTATAATAATTATGAACAATTATAACCATTATTATTAAATAAATGACATATAGTGGTATGCGATCTCTTTTTCAAATATTTATCAGGCTATGTTTAACAAACAAAGAAAGGAGTTTTCACAGTATTTTTTATTAGATAGTTTTTTCTCTCTGGGAAACGTCTTATTTCTCATAGTTTGGCTGAAATAAAAATAATTTTAAAATGTTAAAAATTGCTTAAGTTAATATTATTAGCCGGGGCGCCATGGTGGCGTAGTGAGTAGCACGTTCACAGCAAGAAGGTCGCTGGTTCGAGCCTTGGCTGGGTCAGTTGGCATTTCTGTGTGGAGTTTGCATGTTCTCACCGTGGTCACATGGGTTTCCTCCGGGTGCTCCGGTTTCCCCCACAGTCCAAACACATGATAAACTAAATTGTTTCCCAGTACTGGGTTGCAGCTGGAAGGGCATCCACTGCGTAAAACATGCTGGAATAGTTGGCGGTTCATTCCGCTGTGGCGACCCCTAATGAATAAAGAGACTAAGCTGAAAGGGAAATGAATGAATGAATGAATGTGTTGGAGAAAAATCTCTGCTAAACAGCACTTGGGAAACATTTGAAAAATAACTAAAATGTACAAATTGTATTATAATTTTGTTAACAAAATGAAGTCAACAATGAATATTAAAACAGCACGTCTTTTATAGTTAATGAGTTAATATGCTTACTGTGGTTGTGATTTCTCATCGGTTTGCAGTTTACCTGTACTTTGAGTAGACAGTTTGTGATTGTATATTAAAAGTTATATTGACATTGTTCAATCCACAGGCCTCATCTTCAGCCGGCAGTGATGGGCAAAAGATTCATCTGCTTTTGAGATATCCAGTAAGTACCAGTCACATTCTGAAATTCAGCCTATAGATGTACTTAAATCAAACATACTGATGCTATCACCTAAAAACTGTCCTATAAGGTTAAGGGGCCTTTAATAATGGATTAGTAAATGTTGAACTATGATTAATAAACGCTGTACAAGCTTGTTAACCACATTATAATCTTGTATTGCAAAGTGTTACCTTCTTTAATGTCTTTTTTTGCAAATGCTTTTTTTGGGGGGCAATTGTGGCAGATTGTCAGGCTGATGTCCTGTTTTTTTTTTTTTTGCTGGACCTGCTTTAGGTCATCTCACTGATTTGTGTCCTAATATCCTGAGATTTATTCCCTGTTTTCTTGTTGCAGTTTGTTTTTCATTGAACGCTGTGGTAGAAACAGCGGTAACACTTTAGTTTAGGTCATGCTATTCATGCTAATATCTACTAGCTGCCTTATATTAAGATATTAACTGTTTTTTAGTAGTTATGAAGTAGGATCTAATTCGGCATCACTAATCCTACCTAGTTAAAAAGTAGCTAATTAGTACTAAAGTGTTACAGAAACAGCTGAAAACATCATTGTGTACTCTAAATCAGTGGTTCTCATCTGGTTTGGCCATGGGACCCACATTTTTATATGATCATCAATCCGCGACCCAAATTTTTAGGAACTATATTTTAATTTTAGGAATTATAATGAATTAATTTGTATTTATTTGTTAACACACACAAGTAGTGACAGATAAATCATAAGAAAATCACCAAGACTTACAAATAAACAATATTTTATTGATTTCATTGGACAAAATGTGTCAAATTATACAAATATTACAAAGTACAATTGCGCATTTCAAAATAAAAGTCCGGTATGAGCATTTCAAAATAAAAGTCCGGTATAAGCAAAAATAAGTTAAAAATTTATGTTTTACACACACTCCGCGACCCACTTTTGGGTCGCGACCCACCAGTTGTGAAACACTGCTCTAAATGAATACCTTTGTTGTTGTTGTTGATGATAATTTGCTTGAAGGAAGCAGTTTTTGATAGTATTATTGATAATAACGTGCAAATTTCGTCTTCATTTCATAGACCTTATCTTCAAGCAGAGATGATGATAAACATAATGCTTCAAATGGTCAAGTGAGTACACACACACAAACCGACACACACACGTTATTAAGATCCTAAATTTAGGTCCCACTGTGACACAAGTCCCTTGAAGTCTGTGTGAATTCAAAGACGAGTACACACACACGCTTTTTTTGATGTGTTTGGTGATTCTCCATGGACATTATGACTCTTACACTTTACAAACTGTATATTGTAATGCTTTTATGCCTTTTGATTTATGAGCACAAATGAAATGTCCTCATAATTACGTCCTTGTAATTACGTCCTCATAAATCACGTAAACCAGTCTTGCATCACTTGAATGCAAACATATTGTCCGTGCACGTTGCTTTGAAACGCAAAATGTGAATATATTTCTCAAGATGGTGTTTCTCTGAATGTTAGGACTCACATACAGCAGACGCTGAAACTCGAGACTCTGGATTACTTCAGGATAGATTAAACACACTGAAACTGACGGACAGTCCTGACTCAGTGGGGCCAGCGAAGGTACGGTGACTGAAGAGCGGAAAGAAGAGCTTAATGACTGACTGCATTGAAATTAAAACAGGACTTTCTTCTTGATTCTGCAGGAATCTTCTGCATCATCCAGTGACGATAAGCAAAGTGAACACACTTCCAGAGATCAAGTGAGTGCCAGTACAGTTTATCACATCTAATCGTTATTTTGCTATCAAACATTTAATTTAATTGTAAATTTATAGTTTATTCGACATGCTTTTAAAGATTTTTTTTTGATAATAATGTAAAACACTAGTTGAAAAATAGCGTCACATTTGATTTTGCGATCCCTCTTGGACTTTGTGTTGACTATACTAGTAACTTTACAACTTTTACATGTCTGATAATGGGCACCATGGTGGTGTAGTGAGTAGCACGTTCGCCTCACAGCAAGAAGGTTGCTGGTTCGAGCCTTGGCTGGGTCAGTTGGTGTTTCTGTGTGGAGTTTGCATTCCTCCGGGTGCTCCGGTTTCCCCCACAAGTCTAAAGACATGTGGTAGAGGGGAATTGGGTAAGGCTAAATTGTCCGTAGTGTATGAGTGTGAATGAGTGTGTATGGATGTTTCCCAGAGATGGGTTGCAGCTGGAAGGGCATCCGCTACATAAAACAAATGCTGGATAAGTTGGCGGTTCATTCCGCTGTGGCGACCCCACATTAATAAAGGGACTAAGCTGAAAAGAAAATGAATGAATGAATGTCTGATAATTCTTAGAGCATTAATAAAATACTAGTAGACTGTTAGGTTAGGGCCATAGACTTGTAAAAGATACAAACGTAGTGTCGACACCAGTGGTGTAGTGGTTAGTGCGTCGACACATGCACTCCGGTGCTCACGGCGACCCGAGTTCGATTCTGCCTCGCGGTCCTATGCCGATCTTTCCCCCCTTTTTGCTCCCCATGATTTCCTGTCAATTCTTTCTACTGTCCTATCTAATAAAGGTGAAAACCGCGAAAAAATAGTTATTAAAAGAAAATAGGTTTCTGAAGAGCGCAAATGAAGCTACTAGAAGGCGTGGCCAACCGGCGACATTTTGTTTGCGCATCATCACACAGACCGGGGGTGACCAAACAGGGGAAAAGAAGCAGAGCTACAGATGCCTGCTTGCATTTTGCTTTGACTGGCTTTTCTTATGGGAGAAATGCTTAATACTTCATTACCTGTGACTCGTTTGTGTTCTTACCACATGTGCTGGGTTGTATACTATATTAATTAAGTGTTTAGCCTTTTAAAAACACTGCTGTAATACACTAAGCCACAGCATTGTGCTTATGATGTTTTTCAACAGGAAGAAAACGTGTATTACTTCCAAATACTTCAGATATAGTCTGTGTTAGTAAAAGCAAGACTATTGATGAAATCCAGGCATAACACTGTATGACAACGCTTCAGATGACTGTTCTAGAGCCAACAGCTCATCAATCTGACAGATTCTGGAGTGCATTACAGGTTTAAAGAGAATTATTAACGATAAATTATCTTAAATTAAACAATTACATTTATAGATATGATATATAAGTATGTAAGAATTGCACTTACCTAGGAAATGGAGGCCATGTGAATGGTTTGTGAGCACAAATAAGTGCTCAGCATGCTATCGTATCTGATAATTGTAGGAAATAATTCCTAAAGGCAACTGACTGTGTAAAGCCACATAAAACAACACAAAAATATGATGTATATGCCGAGTTCAGCAGCTAATCAGCCGGAATCAGCTGAGTTGACGTGACGGCGACCAGCGAGACCTAGCTGTCACTCATGTGGCCACGCCCTTAATTATGCAGACTTAATATAACTTAATATAAACTAAATGGATGAGTCATAGGGTAATATTAGCTATATGAACCAAAACCATCTTTTATACCAGGCTGTAAACATGTTTTTATCAGCTGTAAAATTGGCCAATTTAGCATTGCAGTCAGTGAACATCTGGAGTTCCTGGAGCCAGCCCCTAAAGGTGGGTCGATGAATTGCAGTTTCAGTTACTTCCATATTGGCTTCACGAGGGAGAGCGGGAGGTTGCCGCTTGGTTAGATCTAATAGAGTAAATTGACATACAGTTTTCGTCAGATTTATTAGCCCCCTGTATATTTTTCCCCAATAGCTGTTTAATGGATAGGAGATTTTGTTCAACACATTTCTAAACATAATAGTTTTAATAATTCATTTCTAATAACTGATTTCCTTTATCTTTGTCATGATGACAGCACATAATATTAAAGTGACATTTAAAGGCTTCACTAGGGTAATTAGGGTAAAGTTAGGGTAATTAGGCGAGTCATTGTATAACAGTGGTTTGTTCTGGAGACAATCCAACACTAATATTGCTGAAGGGGCTGATAATATTGAGCTTAAAATGGGTTTAAAAAAAATAAAAACTGCTTTTATTCTAGCCGAAATAAAACAAATCAGACTTTCTCCAGAAGAAAAAATATTATAGGAAATACTGTGAGAAATTCCAGAATCTGAGAAACATCATTTGGGAAATATTAGAAAAAGAATAAGAATATTCACAGGAGGCCGAATAATTTTGACTTCAGCTGCTAGGTTACTTACCCTGGGGTTAAATTGGAAGTTGCTGTGTGGTTTCAGGCTTTAGAGGGGAATAAAAAAATCACCTTTTCAAAAAATGTATTTACTTATTATTGTTTTTTCTGAATCTTAGGACTCTGGAGATTTTAAAGGAACTAAAAGTAAAGACTCTGGACCATCTAGGAATGAAATGGATCAAAGACGCGGCTCAGACTCAAAGGTAAAGAAGGAAATGACTGAAGACTAGAGCTTGTGCCATAGATTTTCTAAAATCATAATTTGCTGACATCACATGCATCTCAGTCTGCAGGCCACATCCTCATCAAGCTCTGATGAATAATACTGGTTAGCTGTGCGTTAAATGAGTTGAATTACAATAAGGCTGTGGATTACACACACTATAAAATTAACCCAACATTGGGCTTTCCTCTAGTGGTACGCGGAAGAATCGCTGAATAATAAAATAATAAAATGAACACTTTTTTTTAACCCTTTGACGCGTACGATAACACGCACATCAGAAAGCATTGGCTGTTCCCTGAAGCGTATAATTACACCGTTGTGCCAAAATGTTTACTTTAGTGCATCGCTTCATCAGATGTTAAAAAAATCTGCTTGGTGCTGAGGATGAGGCGCGCGGCGCTTGCAGTGTGTGCGGTGCGGAGCAGACACACGCGCCAGAGAAGCCCTTCTGTTCTGCAGACTAGTCCTGCAAGTTCCCCATGCTGCATCATTGGTAAAATAATTATTACGAACGTGTTTAAATGAGTGTTCGTAGTTTGTGTAAAATAATGCGCGCTTTCGATATATAATGTTATTTGTTTTGTAAAGCAGCGTGGCTTTCGGTTTAGTTTGTTACCTCAGATTTGTACTAATTCATTTGGATGTGATTCAAATCGCGCGAGACACAGAACAGACTCAAGTAACTTTTCCATGCTTGAAGCTTAAAGGTAGAATATAATTAAAGTTACTCTCCGCGAGCACAGACGGAGGGACTGCGAACTGTACCCGAGTCTGCTTGAAAACAGTGGTCAGTGGGCGGTTAACGCCAATCTCATGTGATCTCATTCGGACCACATCACAGAAATACTGCACGTATTGGTCAAGCACTGTATATATGCATTTAATCACTCGCTTTTCTGACACACATAGGCCTACTGTAAATGATGAACAGTAAGCAGATGTAATTTCTCATTTTAATATGTAATTCAAAATCATATTAAAATGCAAGTTAACGTTTAGATTTCAAAGACATGCAAATATGCCATATGTACATACAATATATATCTCAAAATGTATTAAAAATGTGTGTACTGTATATATTTATGTGACACAGCCATTATTCATCTGGTCCAAGCAATATTTCCAGGTTTAGATGAATAGGCTCCTGCAGCAGTTTTCTTTTTATTTTTTTAAGAACAGTGCCTTTTTTAACTAACTTCTAAAAGCACATTTTAGTTTAAACTGTAATTTTTTTTGTCTGCAAGCACAGTTAATGTTCAAACTATTTATAATGTTTAAAGTGGCTGACAATAATACATATTTTTAATAACTTAATCTGCCTCATTTTTGAACTGTGCAGTGCTGTAGCTGCTTAATTATGCCTACTACGCTACTGTATTTCAATACTGGTCATTATGGTGGTACTTGGAGAGACTATTTTTTTCTGAGGTGGTACTTGGTGAAAAAAGTTTGAGAACCACTGGTCTAAATCAATCAATCAAACAGAGTGAACAATTTCAGACCTTTATGTAAATCTGTTTAATTTTTTTAGATAAAAAGTGAATCTTTTGCATGTTATTTCCCCCTTAATGTTAGGACTCAGTGCATCCATCAGACTCAAAAGATCAAGACTCTGGATCTCTGAATGACCCTTCAAACTCACAGCTCAAGCAGGTACTAAGTGAAGAGTAGAACTTGAGCTGTAGATTTTCCAAAATCACAATTAGCTTGTGTGCACAACAGATGGTTAATGGCTGATTTGATTTCAAGATGACTTTCTCCTCCATTCTGCAGGCTTCATCTTGATTTCTGTACTTTTAAGTGAAGTTTGTTTACAAGCTAATTTCGAGAGGATCACGTGCTTATGATTTACCACGGCTGGCCGCACATTATCTAATCACGATCTCCCAATCATATGATTCCCCTTCTACTATAAATAACCACAGTTCCAGTCCAAAGCTATCTTCGTATGGAAGAAACCCCTTCTCCTCCTTTTCTTAGATCGGGCGGCACGGCGGCTCAGTGGCTAGCACTGTCGCCCCACAGTAAGAACACTGCCAGCCCTGGTCCTCGCCAGACTGGTGGGCGTTTCTGTGCGGAGTTTGTATATTCTCCCCGTGTCCGCGTGGGTTTCCCCCGGGCCCTCCGGTTTCATCCCACCATCCAAAGATATACATAATTCATAACAGATTAAACAATTCAGGCTCTGGTCTAGCCCCCTTCCTCCTCAGGTGTTTCCCTTAGCTGCTGCAGAGGGGGAGTTTGAGAGCTACCTAAGCTACCTCATGCTCCCCTCTCGCTCTACGAACTGGAGGGAGCCCCGGGCTCGAGGATCCCTTGAGCTCAGGGCTCTCTCCCGGGACAGCATGCCAAACAAGCTTATATTAAATCATCAGCTAAGTGTGAACTCTTGAAATTCATGGTGGGTGGTTCTGTTTCTCCATTTCATTCATTAAAATGATTTATTGCACAGAAAGTTGTGGATTATCCCTTAATCAAAGGGATAGTTCACTCAAAATTAAAATTTACTGAATGTTTACTCTCCCTCAGATGATTCCAAACCTTTATGAGTTTCTTTCCTCTGTTGAACACAAAAGAAGATATCCTGAATGAAGCTGAAATATTGTAATTCAATAGTAGGAAAAAATAAATACTATGGAACTACTATTCAGCTTTCTTCAGAATATTTCCTTTGTGTTCAACAGAAGAAAGAAACTCAAACAGGTTTGAAACATGTAAAGGATAAGTAAACGATTTTTATTTCTGGATTAACTGTCCCTTTAGGGAAAATTAAAAGCTGCGAGGAAACCACTGCAATAGACAAAACTAATCAAACTGAGGAAACGAATTAAAACCTTAATGACCTAAAAGTCATTTATTTGCGGGGCGGCACTGTGGCTCAGTGGTAAGCACGTTCGCCTCACAGCAAGAAGGTCGCTGGTTGGAGCCCCAGCTGGGTCAGTTGGTGTTTCTGTGTGGAGTTTGCATGTTCTCCCCGTGTTGGTGTGGGTTTCCTCCGGGTGCTCCGGTTTCCCCCACAGTCCAAACACATGCGCTGTAGGGGAAACGATGAACTAAATTGGCCGGAGTCTATGAGTGTTTCCCAGTACTGGGTTTCAGATGGAAGGGCATCCACTGTGTAAAACATATGCTGGATAAGTTGGCGGTTCATTCTGCTGTGGCGACCCCTGATGAATAAAGGGACTAAGCCAAAGGGAAAATGAACGAATGAATGATTTATTTGCATGTTTTGAGTGTTTTTTCTGAATTTTAGGACTCAGGAGATCCAAAAGGCGCTAGTGGTAAAGACTCTGGAGTACTAAGGAGTGAAATTGTTAAACGACGCAGCTCAGACTCACAGGTGAAGAAGGAAATGACTGAAGGATAAAACGTGTGCTAGTTTGCTGACAGCAGCACATTACATGTATATCATTCTGCAGGCTGAGCATTGATGAATAATCATTATTAGCTGTGCGTTAAATGAGCTGAATTACAATATTTAATGTAGCTAGCTGTTGATTATCGCTTAATTCATACTTAAAAAATACTGGGTTTTATGAAAATTCAACCCTAACCCTGACCCTTTTAGGCTTGATCCTAACTGTGGTGTTTTGGTGACTGTCGCTTTAAATTCAAATGAGGTTGTGCTCTTATCAAGGGCGGAGCTACAGATGCCTGTGTGTCAGCATAGGGGCAGATTCACAAACAAGACTAATGTCATATGCTAATGAGGGAGAGATGGGCACTAGTGGGCGGGGCTTTTCCCCTCTGATGACACGTACAAAAGGAGAATGTCAATCAAAGTGTTTCTGCAGACTGATTTAAGCAAGTCTGATTATAAACAATACCATTAATATTTTTTTTACCATTAAAAGCTGCTTATATTTACAGACTGATGCCATACAACTGTGTTGAAACCCTATTTAAAAGTGATTTTTGCATAATAGCTCCCCTTTAATGTAAAAAATTAACCCAACATTGGTTTAATATAACCCAGCATTTCTTAAAATGCTTAGTGTTAAATTTAGTGCTACAAATCACAATGTTACACAATAAATATTTAGCACTTTATACAGTTTTGGTGTAGTAGAATACTGCAATATTAACCCATCTGAGTGAATGATTTTAGACCTTTTTGCTAAATCTGTTTCACTGATACGATCAATAGTCATTCATTGGCATGTTTGGGTGTTTTTTTCTGAATAATAGGACTCAGACCCACCTCTGAATAACAAGAAGCAGCTAAAGCTTCAAAGACAGGGTTCAGACTCACAGGTAAAATAGATACTGACTGAGGAATATAGCTTGAGCCAGAGATTTCCTAAACTCATTAATTAATTCATTCATTGCTCATTCATTCATTCATTCATTCATTCATGTATTGATGTTCTTCATTCTGCAGGGCGCATCTTCATCAAGCAGGGATGATCAGCAAATGAATCACGTTTCTGATAATCAAGTAAGTGCACAGCAAAAAAAAAAAAAAAAAAATCAGTGTACATTTAACTCAATTTGAGTTTAACCTAACACTCCTCGAGTGTACATATGACTCCCTCCATTTTGGAGTTAAAATGAGACTTTCTAAAGTGTGAAATTTGTACATTACTCACAGAGTTCATTTTAACACAGTAAGAGTTTATTCTTACATCGAACTGGAGTGTGTGTGACCCTTCAAAGTGTTAATATATTACCTTTTTTCCTACTGTATATTATCAACTGGTGTGTGTGACAGATAACAGTGATCAAATATGTTGAAAATAGTTTTAATTTATTAAATGCTCGTTAATACTTTTAGAAATAATTTCAATACATTCAACTCTTTGCATTTTAAAAAGCAACAAGTTATGTTTCAAATTTGAGGTGAGACATACTGGTTTGACCATTGTTTGTCCGAAAGAACCGGTCGAGTAAAAAACTGAACTTCCCATCACTAGTGGGAAATATACTTTATATTTAGTTAAAAGTTTAACACTGAAAAAAAAAACTCAAATATACGCTCTTTCACACTCGTGGATTAAAATGTACACCGGTTTTAACACTGAACAACACCAAAACAAATCACACTGTATATTTAACACTGCAATTTTTGCTGTGTGCTCACATTGTGCGGTAAACTCAATGCACATTTTTGTAAACTGTAGAGTAGAGCTAATGTGTCAAATCGATCAAGAAATCTGTTCTGCATCGATTCTGAATGCAACGCTTTTCTTTCATGAAACAACTTTGAGCTTAATTTTTATTGTGCTTTATTAATTTTTATTGTGCAATTATTTTGATTGTGCTTTTCATGAGTATTGCAGTCATTTGTCAAATTAAAAATATGTGACAAACTGCACTATGTAAAAAAATAATATCAGTATGAAAACATTCAGTAATAATGCGGTTTCGTTGTTCTTGTCTACACAAATTAATTTACATAAATGACTCAGAGAGGAAATTAAGATGTATGATTCTGCATTTATAACTATTGTTCCTACAACAGGATACTGATGAACCGTCAGCACCACGGGATGTTGTTAAATTTCAAATCAAAGTGGACTGCAAAGAACCATTTCCAGACAGATGGAGAGCAAAATTACAGATGGCTCTTCAGACATGGTTGTCTGGCCTGGATAGTACATTCACTGTCCAAACTGTTGAACTCCTGGATGATCAATGCTGGGCAGAGGTGCAGATAACTCCACCATCAGGTGATATGATTTATGATATTTCACACACAATCATTCTATTTAAATCTTTTTGTGAATGGTAATATATGAGATGTACACTATTTTCCTCCACCTCCCAAAGCGATATATAAATTATTATAAAGCGACAATTAAATATTATTTTTAAACTACTCATACAAATATCTATTAGAGGTAATTAGTGAAGTAATCAAGAGAAATGAAGTGCAGTTGATGTTAGCCTTTAATAAGTATGCATTATTCACATAATCTCACACTGTAATTCACAAAAATGCACATATTGTATATTCAGATTGTATTGAAGCTCCTTGTACGCAGATTTAAAGAACACTTCAGAGCCGGCAGCTAGCTCTCTGCAACTCTCACATGGCTGCCTGAAGCTAAGCAGGGCTGTGCCCGGTCAGTACCTGGATGGGAGACCACATGGGAAAGCTCGGTTGCTGCCGGAAGTGGTGTTAGTGAGGGAAACGGGGCGTTTAACCTGCGGTATGTGTGGGTCTTAACGCCTCAGTATAGTGAAGGGGACTCTATACTGCTCAGTGAGTGCTGTCATTCAGATGAGACGTTAAACCGAGGTCCCGATTCTCTGTGGTTGTAAAAAATCCCAAGATGTTCTTCGTAAAAGAGTAGGGGTTTAACCCCGTCATCCTGGCCAGATCTGCCTGTTGGCCTCTGTTTATCATGGCCTCCTAACCATCCCCATATCATAGTTGGCTTCATCATTCTGTCTCTTCTCCACCAATCAGCTGGTGTGTTGTGTGCGGTCTGGTGCAATATGGAGATCCCCCCCATTGTGTAAAGCGCTTTGAGTGTCTAGAAAAGCGCTTTATAAATGTAAAGAATTACTATATACCTCTAAGTGCACAAATTAACATCACATTGTGCTCTGGATTGAAGATAAACATAAATGTGATGAATTTGATTCATCAAATTTGATTCATCAACACACACCCAAGTCTTGAATTTGGCATATTCATTCATTCATTCATTCATTCATTTATTTTCTTGTCGGCTTAGTCCCTTTATTAATCCGGGGTCGCCACAGTGGAATGATCCGCCAACTTATCCAGCATATGTTTTATGCAGTGGATGCCCTTCCAGGGGCAACCCATCTCTGGGAAACATCCATACACACTCATTCACACTTAAACACTACAGACAATTTAGCTCACCCAATTCACCTGTACCACATGTGTTTGAACTGTGGGGAAAACCGGAGCACCCGGAGGAAACCCACACCAACACAGGAAACTCACCACGGAAATGCCAACTGACCCAGCCGAGGCTCAAACCAGCGACCTTCTTGCTGTGAGGCGAACGTGCGACCCACTACACCACCATGGCACAATTTGGCATATATTTTTGCCGAATTCTTACAGTTAAAAGGATCAAACTTCTGTGTGCCCTTGGTGATCACAATGCTTGAAGAGTCACTTAGATAAAAATATTCATATGTGTAGTGCGATTTATTCTCAACTACAAAACAAACAATTAAAAAAGCATCTCATCAAAACAACGTGGATATGCGTAAAATAATTAAGTCACATTTGTTTATAGGACTTTATACAACAGGTTTTAATGCATAATGGGTCTAGATTCTTAAGCAGGATGATAGCTCTTATGTGACCACTTCACGCGCACACACACACACACACATTGGGTTTATATGTTTTATGGGATCTTCCCATCATTGTAATATTGTTTATACTGTACAGTCTTTATATTCTAGTAGCCCCAACCCTACCCCTAAACACAACCCTCACGGAAAACATTCATTCATTCATTAATTTTCTTGTTGGCTTAGTCCGTTTATTAATCTGGGGTCGCCACAGCGGAATGAACCGCCAACTTATCCAGCATTTGTTTTACGCAGCAGATGCTCTTCCAGCGGCAACCCATCACTGGGAAACATCCCACACATACATCACAGACTATTTAGTTTACCCAATTCCCCTATAGCACATGTGTTTGGACTTGTGGGGGAAACCGGAGCACCTGAAGGAATCCCACGCGACCTCTGGGAGAACATGCAAACTCCACACAGAAACACCAACTGACCCAGCCGAGGCTCAAACCAGCGACCTTCTTGCTGTGAGGCGATCGTGCTACCCACTGCGCCACTGTGACACCCCCTCACAGAAAGCAACCTGCATTTTTACATTTTCGAAACACTTTTTATGAGCTGCTTCCGCTCACTTGGGACAAAACAAAAATGCTGGTCAAATTTACTTGTGTTGTTTACTAAAAGGAACATTTCATCCCTTCAATGTTATGAACACCGAGAGAGAGAATGAGAAGTGAAATGGTTTCTTCCAGCTGACGCAAATCCAGTTTGATTGGATACACTTTTATATTTTAATTAAACTGCGATTGCATTCATTACACACAGAACAATTGAAAAATGAATCTTTTAGAAATGGTTTTGATTCTTGTTCTCTTTCCTGTAGCTCTGGAAGTTTTGAAAAAACACACCAAAGCGTCTTTGAAGATTAAAGATAAGGACGGTAAAGATAGAAAAGAAAGGGAAGTGACTGCCAGGATTTATCTGGATTGCCCACAATCTAAGCCTGTTCCACAAAAGTCCATGGAGAAGGAGAATGCAGCTCCATCACCAAAGGTATCATGTTTACTTTGTGTAGAATTATGACAAAATACGCAACCAGTACAGTAGTAGCCTTGATACTGCTATTACTACTACTACTACTACTAATAATAATAATTAATAATTATGACTTGTTGCTGTACCCTTTTTTAATTTCAAATCTTTAAATCCAATCCCATGCTATGTTTTAGGTGAACAGCTCTACGTCCGAGATTTCTGCAGACGCAGACACAACAAACATAGTTGAGAACAATGTTGAGAACAGTGTTGAGAATGTTGCTGAATCTGATAAATCTCCATTGATTCTCCCGCTCCATCTGTCCTGGTACATCTATAATGCTTACAAAGATGAGTTGGAAACAATTGGGAAACGGCATGGAGTTGCTTTTTCTGCAGATGTGTCAATCTCCATCAAACCTACAGAGAACCCAAGACCTGGTTATTTTTCTAAAGCCACTGAGGACTTTCAGAAACTTGTTCTGGGTTGTGTGGATGGTTTTAGTCATGCTACAGTTCATCATAATGACATGGATTCAGATATTGTGAAACATGCCATTGATTCCATCAAGTCACAGAAGACAAAGCTGATGTTCACTCTGAGTGACAGTGAAGGCCTGTTTTTAGGACCAAAGAAATTCACAGACATGATTACAGAGGAAACAAGAAGAGAAGAAAGACGGTCCAATAACAGATCAAACCCAATGGATATAGACAGCAATGCTTATCTAATGGAAGTAGACAGCAATGCTTCTCCACAAAGCAGACCTTCACTGGACATGAACACACAAGATCTTCCAACTCAGCTTGAGATGGACAAGGTTCATTGGGATCTGATGAAGCTTTCCTATGAGGAACAACTATCACAGCTTAAAGACAAATATGGGGTTTCCTTTACTGCAGATCTTCAGAAGAATGTTGTTAAGGTTCAGGCTCGATCTAAAGGTGTTCAGCATGTGAATCTTGAAGGTCACGCGCTCAGAGCTTTAACACAGCTGTACCAGAAGCTGGCGTCAGCAGCAGTGAGCTGTGAACTCAGAAAGCCTGCAGATCAAACTGATGTGAGGTCAGTGGTGGAGAAGCTTCAGCAGCGTTACTGTGTTGTAGCAGCAGAGAGATTGAGCCCCTGGAGACTCACTGGACTGCCTGAACACCTCGGTCCTGCTATTGCTGAAACTGAAAAGATCCTTCAGAGGAAAGTGTTTGATGAAAAGATGAAGAGATCGATTGGTTACTCCGAGGATATTCCTCACGCTAGAGGAGTCAAACTCAATCTGATGCCTGATTATGGAGCAGGAGCAGGAGGAGGAGCAGATCTGGATGAGCAAGTGAACGTTACAGAGAAATTTAAAACAGAAACTGATTTTATTGAAGATTCAAAAGGAAACTCTGGACATGACAGTAAAGATGCTGATGCTGAAGAGGAAACGTGTGCTATCTGCATGGACAGCTTCACTGATAAGCAAAAACTGAAGTGTGGTCATGAGTTCTGTCGAGAGTGTTTGAGGAGGTCAGTGGAGAGTTTGGGATCCTTCTGTCCTGTGTGTAAGGAAGTGTTTGGGAAACTGGAGGGAAACCAACCAGACGGAACAATGCAGGTAACAAAGAGGTTGATGAGTCTCCCCGGATATCCACACTGTGGCATGATTGAAATCTACTACAACATACCCAGTGGTATACAAACGGTAAGAACGATCAAAACTGAATTGAGACTAACTAATTAATGATAAATCACACTCTACAATAATCTAAGAACTTTATCTGTGTTCTCCGTGAAGTTTTTTCTTTTAAACATAGTTTTAAGATTAGAGTGTGTGGGTGTTTCCAAGCACTGGGGTTGTATGAGTGAGTGCACAGTCAACAAGTGCCAGAATAGTTTGTGGTCCTAATGTTGTGGTACAGTAAAACGTCATTTTCAAATGTTTTTTTTTTTTTTTAGAAGAAGCATCCTAACCCAGGAAAACCATATCATGGGACCACTCGTCATGCATATTTACCAGACAATGATGAAGGAAAAGAAGTGCTTGCACTGCTGCAGAGAGCTTTTGATCAGAAGCTGATCTTTACAGTCGGGACCTCAACAACCACCGGTGCGCAGAACGCTGTTACCTGGAATGATATCCACCATAAGACCAATATATCTGGTGGACCTGAACGGTATGAGTTCTTCTAAAGTCTGCTTTCATGCTAAACCACAAATCAAGTGAAGCTAAATTTGTTTTCCTCATGTTTTCCATCCACAGTTATGGTTATCCAGACCCAGACTATCTAAAGAGAGTGAAAGATGAGTTAAAGGCCAAAGGCATTGAATAAACAGTGGTAAAAATGCAACCCTTTTCTTCTGGAGCTCCATGTTTACATCACTGATATATAACATCAAATCACAAATATATTTTCAAATTCAAGCCCCGACGATGTAGCTGTGTTGCAATTGCAGATGTAATGTGTCAGGTAATGTATTAATACAACTAAATCTAAAGCGCACACTACATTCATTGGGAAAAAGCTTGATTTGAGACACCACCAAACTCTGGAAAACGTCAATCTGAAGCTTGAAGAGACATTAGAGAAGTATCAAAGCATTTGCATCTGTTCAATTGTGACTTACATCACCTGGAGAAATAATAATCCATCCACATTTGTTAAGGAACACTCCACATTTTTGGGAAATAGGCAACAAATTTACAGCTCCCCTAGAGTTAAATAGTTGAGTTCAATCAATATTTTGCTTTATATATATCTACTTTCACTTACTTTAGATACGTATGCAATAAAAACAAATGGTATAATGTACGCAATCTGCAATTAAACGTGCAAAGAATAGTTTTCAATGGGATTAAATTGCCTGGCTTTTAAATACGGTGATGGGCTTTCATGATATTTATAATAATTATGATGACATGTTTAAGCCTACAGTAATTATATATGACAAATGTGAGTTTATAAAGTACACGTGTGTACAAATAAGCCAACTGTGGATTAATAAAAAGCACATGTAAGAGGTTGAAGGTAAACTTAAGGGTATTTCTGATGTTTATTGTGCTAATAAATCTGCCATTTTTGTTCTTTTACTTGTTTTTCTTTTTCTTGTTGGAGATTGTAAACAAATTGCCACAAATAAATCAATATTTTAAGCACTTTTGTCAAAGAGTTTAAATTCACAAATAGACAATGATCGATTTTGTGTCACTCGCGATCGGCGAAGCGTCTCGTCTCAGTGACGTCATATAGAGCGGCCAAACGTTTCGCTTTTATCTTAGTTAAAATATAACTATTTTAATGTTCACTTTTCAGGATAACTCTGCTTAAACTATGATGTAAATAATTTAATATCATTTAGTGAAGATAAATTGATGATAATTTGGGTTTTATGGACGCAAGATTTGCATATTATATATTCACTATCTCCACTCAGAAGAGGCAGAAGGTATGTTTAATCACTTCTTTTGTTAATTTATCTTGTTTATTGTGAAATGTGAAGCGTTCAACAAACACATGTAGACTGCTGAATCGTGTCAAATCACAGCTCAACCGTCATCTGTTGATGCTGAGGCGGATACTGTGTTCATTCCTGGCGGTGTTTTGTTTCACTGTAGCCTCAAAATACAACACGACACATCTCCATCACTCTCTTTGGTCAAGTTTAATCATAGCTTCGCCTTTATCCGCAACAGAAAATAGGTTAACATTGCTATGATGAGTTTAGCTGACTTTTCCAGCCCAAAAGCCGTCAGATATATTATTGTTAGCATGTTTGTTGTAGTATTTTGCTTTCAACTCAGAAATAAAGACACGAGAGCTTGTTTACTTTTCAACAGTTTTCAACTACACATTTGTACCCTAATATGGTCCATATTTATACCTCAAAGGTACATTTTAGTACCTAAAATATACAAAGGTGTACCAGTTGTTTGTTTAGGTATGTACAATTGGTGTAAGAACAATTACTGGAGCTATATCACTGAAATTGGTTATCTTATGCTAACGAACTAATAAACACTTGACGACATTAACTAGCACCTCAAAGAACTGCTGAAGAACCATTCTGTGTGTGTGTTTACGATTAAATCTGGCAGTATTGGATGCTTTGCCTTGCTTGTCCACTGGGTGGCAGTATCATATAATCAATATCGTTTCACACATTTATTTTATTTTATTTCTTAATTATACATGAGCAATATTTGTGATTCACTTCAAATGTTGACTATCTATCTATCTATCTATCTATCTATCTATCTATCTATCTATCTATCTGCTGTAAAAATATCCATAAATTAGCAGTTTTCTGTATATTGTGATGTTGTTATTATTATTATTTTCCCCGATTTATTTCTGCTTTTAAATTGGATTATGGGATCTTAATCTTTCTTCCAACAACTTTTAACCTTGAAAGGTTAAAAAAGTGACTTTTATGAACGCGTAGTAGTCTGCAGTGCTATATTGTCTGGGTTGGTGTTATATATTACACTACAAACACCTTGTAATAAACTGCAGGACATTTTCTGTAATTTTACAGACTTATTTCTCTAGATTTAATTTATTATACATTCTATCTGTCTGTCTGTCTGTCTATCTACGCTGTAAAACTATCCATAAATTAGCAGTTTTCTGTATATTGTGAAGTTATTATTATTATTTTCCCCCATTATTTATGCTTGTGAATTGGATTATTGAATCTTAATCTTTCTTCCAACAACATTTAACCTTGAAAAGTAAAAAAGGGCCTTTTATCTATCTCTATGCTGTAAAATATGCATAAATAAGCATTTTTCTGTATTTTGTGATGTTATTATTTTTAGTTTTCCTCATTTATTTAAGCTTTTGAATTGTGTTATGGGATTCTTAATCTTTCTTCTAGCAACTTTTAACCTTGAAAAGTTAAAAAAAGGGCCTTTTATGATCATTTGTAACTGTCTGTCTGTCTATCTATCTGTCTACGCTGTAAAAATATCCATAAATTAGCAGTTTTCTGTATTTTGGGATTATTTTTTTATTGTGATTATTTGATTATTTGTGTTATTATTTTTAGTTTTCCTCATTTATTTAAGCTTTTGAATTGCGTTATGGGATTCCTAATCTTTCTTCCAGCAACTTATAATCTTGAAAAGCTAAAAAAGTGACTTTTATGATCATTTGTAATAGTCTGCAGTGCTATATTGTCTGGGTTGGTGTTATATATTACACTACAAACACCTTGTAATAAACTGCAGCACATTTTCTGTCATTTTACAGACTTATTTCTCTAGATATAATTCATTAAAATATCTATCTATCTATCTATCTATCTATCTATCTATCTATCTATCTAT
>CAIGQQ010000641.1:1527704-1540612 GCA_903798035.1 Danio albolineatus
TCACGTTCCAGTCAACTTGGGTAAAACACTTCCAGTTTTTCACTCTCTGCTATTATGGCGTTGTTTTATGTCCACTACTTACTACTTTCAATAACAAACCGATGGCGCATATGAAATGGCGATAAGCGGAAGTGTTCTACCCAGGGATCCGGTTTGGTCACGTGACATTCGACATAAACCATATTGTCAGAAATCCAATTTAAGGAGTGATTTTGCATAAAATTTGCAACTATTACAACTATTCAGTCTGATCTCACGAGAAAACTTAAGCATTTTACGTTTTGCCAGTTTAGTGGCTAATTCATACGAATTTGACGAGTTCAGTCGTACGAAAATGTGTGATTTAAAAAAGGAGGCGTGGCACCCAACCCCACCCCTAAACCCAACCGTCATTGGGTGATGAGCAAATCGTACTTAATGGTACGAATTAGATCGTACGAATTTATACGAAATAGCCACTAAATCAAAAGTTACGAATTGCTGTGAGAAAGCGTTGAATTATTTGGTGCAAAGCTCATTTTTGACAAACAGAAATTGTTTGGCTTGTTGAGAATTATTGCTATTGCTTCCTATACATGTAATAAAAATTGTAACAATTAAACAAACAAAAACCAAAGCAATTTCTTTGCGGTAGTTTTTGAACAACGGTTGTTCTGTAATAGTTTGAATTATGAACATTTCTTTGGATCTGTGAAATCCACCCTGGTGAACATCACTACAATACAGCGTGGAAAATAAGTATTGAACATGTCACCATTTTTTATATTCAGAAAACATATTTCTAAAGGTGCCGTCGACTTGAAATTTCCCCTGGATGTCTGTAAGAAGCAGAGAAATCCGTATATGCAAAGAAAACAAATCTAATTAGCTTACAAATTAAGTTATGTTTAGTAAAATGACATGATGCAGTGAAAAAGTACTGAACACATGAAGAAAGGGAGGTGTAGTTCGGCAGTGAAAACCCAGACAGCAGCTGAAATCTCTCAGTAGTTCTTCAGCAAGCCTCTGCCCTTCCTCAGTGTAAATGAACATCAGCTGCTTCAGTCCAACATCTACATCAGCAGGAGGATGAAGATGACACCAGGGTGGACATTTCAGCAAGACGATGATCCAAAACACAGCTGAGGAGACTCTCAGATGCTTTCAGAGAAAGAAAATCAAGCTGTAGAATGGCCCAGACAATCACCTGAGCCGAACCCAATAGAGAATACAGAATAGAGCTCAGATTTGATAGACGAGACCCACTGAAGCATCAAGATTTTGACACTCTGTTGAAGCTTGTGAAAATCTCACACCTGAGCACATGTTCAATACTAATTTTCCCCACTGTATACCCTAAAATAACGGTGTTTACAAATGCAGATAGGATCATTATGCTTCATTTCATTTGAAGAATCTAGAAAAAATAACAAAAATCCAGCTAAAATAGCCTTTATTTTTGTCAATTTTGATACCCTGATCCCAAATACTGAATAAAAATTGCTCAGAATTAAAGACCCAAAAACCAAACCAGCTTCAGGTTCATCCAGCGGTAAGAGAGATTTCAGGAGGATCACACTCTTGGACGCGTCTTCAAACAGTGAGCGCTGCTGGTATGCGGACGGTTTTCGTGATGTTTTGAGGGTGAAAGGTCGCGTCCACCCCTCGTTCGTGATGTGAAACGGGCTCTTGTTATGCATCATTAATCTCAGCTTGAAACCGCCGACATCTGAGGAGCAGCGGAGGAAAAACAACAGTTAGAGAAACACATGTTAGTAATAGTAACTGCGGTAAGGGCTTTTGTTCGAGTAATAGTTCGGCTTGTCCGGAACACGCGATGGGCAGGGACTGAAAGCTGTTTTCGCGTGCTGTAATTGCATTGTTTGTGCTTTATAGGACACACAACTGCACCGATGTTTGTTTATATGCCATCGCTAATGGAAACTATAACAAACGTGCACTTCTGACATCCGTTAGGAAAGTTTTCAGGACGTATGGCTTAAATTAGATTAATTTAGATTAGATTTAATGGTATTGTCATTACTCATGTACAAGTAGAAGTCAATGAAATGCAGTTTAGGTCTAACCAGGAGTGCAATAGCAGCGAGGATATAAGTATAAGATATAATGTAGAAAAACTATGGTGATGTTTACAGATGGATGTACTATGCAGACTGTATTAAATATGAGCAGAGATTTACAATGGAGAAATATATGTACGTTGCTATTAATATCAGAGGTACGCAGATAGACATGAACATAATTACAAATGTATCTGTACAGTGGGTATGTACGGTTCAAGATGAATTAGTGCAACTTAATGCGATGAATATGTGCAATTTTAATTGTGCAAATAATTGATAATGGAGTGTAAGCTATGAGGAGAGTGTGAGGGTGGATGAGGGGGCTGTATGTAAGTTTTTGACTCTTCTAAAGTATAAAACATTGCATAATATGTTTGTAGATATTAAAAAATCATGCTAAGTAAACATACTTTGTGTTAATAAATTAAAAAAAACAATATTATGATTATTTATTCTCCTTTAAAAACGTGTGTTGATCTTTGTTTTGATCTGTAAACTGCCAGTTTGCTCAATTATATTTCAGCACTTCAGGTTGCCTTGGTGGAAAATAGCGTATTCATTTCAGTCTTTAAGGCTTTCATTGGTGCAGCCAAAAATTATACAATTCTGTATTGTGTAAGTATATATAATTGTATTTGGCAAAAAAATAAGCTGTGATCTCTGCTGATAGGTCATGTCATGTGTGGAAACTTCAAGTTTGTTAAAGTTTAAGGAGGGAAGTAAGACTTGATTGATTGATCTTAGGCCTCGTTTACACTAATGTGTTTTTGTTTTAAAACGCATAAGTTTTGCTACGGTTACGCCAACCCTCCACACTATGCTGGAGTTTTCGAGCCCTGAAAACAGAGCGTTTTGGAAACGCTGGAGAGGCCGTGTTCATTCTAAAGCGCTGCTGCTCCGTCTCAGTGTGGATGGGGGAAACGGAGACGTCTGAAAACGGAGGTGTGGCTGCTGAGATTCGCTACTCGATTGGGGCTTTTGGGTCATTGCGTATCCTTCCCTTATTCGTCAAGCCCCTATCACATGACTATAACGCCATTGTGCAGTTAAACTCTGCGTGTTTACTACAACAGCTGCATATATTCGCAGGAGGCAAGCTACTGTTCGAGCACTCGCTAATCGCTCGCGTTTCAAGCGGCATAAGCCCTATTTAGAACGCCGGTTTTGGGTTACACCGGGAATAACCAGTCCCTGGTGGGACATGTCTGTAAGTGAAGTAGTTGTTCCCGAGGATTGGCATAAGAAAAAAGTTTGTTGACTAACAATAACCAAACGCCGAGCGAGACACATGCTTCCTGTTTATACTTGAACGCGCATGCCCAGAGTTCGTGAATGGTCACGTGATATACGTTTTTGGTGAAGTAGTGTGGACGGAGATCTGTTCAGAAACGCTGGGTGAAACGCTAGTGGACGCGGATCGTTTTCATGCTAAAACGCTGTTTTAAAACTGAAACGCACTAGTGTAAACGGGGCCTTATCCACGTATAAATGCACCGACGACCAGGAATGGCTGATTTCTGTATTTTTACACACATGAATCATAAAACAGAAATGCTTGACTTGGGTAATTTGACTGTTAGTCGTAATATTATGTCCAGTTCTAGTCTGGTTTAGTTCTGTTTAAGACTTATGCAATAGTATGTTGTACTCTACATGTTGTATTGTGTGGTGTCCGCCAAGGCTCGATTCTGGGCCCTTTCATTTTCAAAAAAGGTATTTTATTGTGTTCTGTTAGTGTGTGTAATTGTATTTGGCATAAAAGAAGCTGTGATCTTCTGATAGTTCATGCCATGTGTGGAAACTTCATGTTCAATAAAGTTTTTAGGAGAGAAGTAAGACATATATTGATCTAATTCACGTATGACGTTATTACACACATGAATTATAAAACAGAAGTGCTTGACTTGGGTAATTTGACTGTTAGTCTTAAGATTATGTCCAGTTCTAGTCTGGTTTAGTTCTGTTTAAGACACAGGGATTAAATTGTACTGCTCATGTTGTCTGATATTGTGTGGTGCCCCTCAAGGCTCGATCCTGGGCCCTTTTTAAAGTTGTTTTTATTATGTTTTGTAACTGTACGTGAATGTATTTGGCAAAAAACGATGCTGTAATCTTCTGATGGTTCATGCCATGTGTGGAAACTTCATGTATAATGCTTAGACGTCTATTGATCTTATTCACGTATGAATGCACCGGCGACCAGGAATGGCTCATTTCTGTATTATTACACACATGAATTATAAAACAGAAATGCTTGATTTGGGTAATTTGACTGTTAGATTATGTCTAGTTCTAGTCTGGTTTAGTTCTGTTTAAGACTCAGGGAGTATTATGTTGTACTCTACATGTTGTATTGTGTGGTGTCCCCCAAGGCTCAATTCTAGGCCCTTTTTAAATGTATTTTTATTATGTTCTGTAAGTGTGTGTAATTGTATTTGGCAAAAGAAGCTGTGATCTCTGCTGATGGTTCATGCCATGTGTGGAAACTTCATGTTCAATGAAGTATTAAGGAGAGAAGTAAGACGCGCATTGATCTTATTCACGCATGAATGCACCGGTGACCTGGAATGGCCCATTACGCTTCTATTATGTGCTTGAGTTATGAGACAGAAATACCTGACATGGACAATTTGAGTTGTACGTTTCACTGATATGAGCCTCAGGGGCTAATATTTCAGAAGTTGTGATAGAAGTAGTGGAAATGTCAAACAAATAGCATTTAGATTTAGCTAAATTATACATCTCAATTACTACACTGTAAATAATGCAGGGTTCCACACAATTCATTCATGTTGTCCTGACACAAATCGATTAGGTTGACATTACAAATTTAAGTGGATTGAACATACAATAATTTAGTTTTCTCAGAAAAATCTCCAGAATTGTGTTGTTTAAGCTCATTTTAAAGATGCAGTTTGAACAAGCAGCAAAAATCTTTTTATTTGAGTGCAAAAACACGTAACTATCTGATGCAGCACTCATTTTTGACAACTGGAAGTTGTTTTGCTTGTTGAGAATTAAGTATAGTTTGCTCTTCATTGATGCTCTGTTACACGATGATGCCGGTAAATATGCAGAACATTTTCAGAACAACTTTACCAGTAAATTAAAAATAAAGCGCTGTGCACACTAGGCATGGGCTGGTTTAAGATTCTGACGGTATGATAACCTTGGACTAAAATATCACTGTTTTACGGTATTGTAATTACTGCTCTAAAATATATCATTTTTAAATATCTGGGTAAAAAAAACAACAACTTTTTTGCCTTTTGAACATAAAATATTTTATTTTGAGAAACATTTATAATATTTCAGAGTAGTAAATATGACAGGCTAAATAATATAAATGAATCATTGACTTCTGCTGTCTTTGATAGTTTCAAAAACACAGATTTGTTTATAATTTTAAGTAGCATTTCTTGATATAATTTCTGCTGGAAATACTCTTGTCCTTAAAAAAACGTAAATAAAAAATCTTACACACCTTCAGAACGATATCATAGAAAATATTGACCGTTTTAAAACTGACTTTTCCAAACTGTGGTATACCTTGAAAATGGTTATCGTCCCATGCCTAGTTCACACAGATGAGGATGTTCTGGATTTTATCCAGAATAAAAACATTTACACATCTATTCCAAAATACCTGTAAATTCTGACATTATTTACCAGAGGTGAGCTCTAAATGGCTGCACTTGCATTTGTAAACATAGAAGGGTTCGGGCTTTTGTTGATGGTTTAACTTTTATTTAAAGCTTTAGCGTTCATGCAGCTGCTTTTGTCCAGAAGCGTGAACCGCACACTGTAAAACCCATTGAGTAAAGGCAACTCAAACCATTTGAGGAAACCGATTGCAGCAAACTATTTAAATAAAATAAACTAATCCTAATGAGTACTGTGAACTTAATCCATTTGAGTAAACAAAGCAATTTAAGCACAGTGAAACCCAATAAATGAAGAGAACTTAAACCAGCTGAGTACTGTAAAACATAACTTAAGACAACTCGAAGTGTTGTGTCACGATCACCAGTGATCTATCTACCAGAGATCGCTGGTACACACTCACATTCACATGAACTACAAATCTGCCGGTAAATGGTTTACATATTCAGCATGCAATACACACACACACACACACACACACACACACATATATACCTGCTCCAAGTCTCCTCTGATTAGTCTCTCACAGCTGATGCTGCTTTTGTACTGATTACTGCACTACATAAGCAGCACAAACACACACTGCGGTGCTGAGTCTTGTTACCTGTTAAGTGACATTACAACGCGTTTCCTTTGTCTTGCCTTTGCCGTGTTTTGATCCTCGCCTTGTTTATCTGTTTATTCCTGTCTGCTGCCTGCCTTGTGACCATCTGCCTGTTATTTGACCCCGACTCTGGATTCCCTGTATACATCTGTTTGCTCCTGCGTTGACCGCTGCTTGTCTGACCATCCTGTCAATAAAGACCTTCATAAGGTTGTCAGTGTCACACCCCGCGTTACAGATTGCTGCAAACCATTTGAGTTAAAAACTAATCTATATGAGTACTGTGAACTTACTCAATTTAAGTTGAAGTAAGGAGGTATTAACTCATTACCTTCAACACTGAGTTCAACACTCTTTTTAAATGAGTAGAATTAACATTTTCTGTAAATTTTGAGTTATTTTGCTTGTTTTAAGAAAAACCCAACATAATTTTGACGTATTATTTCCTAAAACAAGACATTTTTTGCTTGTAAATGTTACTTGATTTAAGAATCTTTAGATATTTGGACTTTCTCGCAGTGGACTTAATCCCAAATTCTGAATAAAAAATAAAACACAACACTGATTAGTACTTTTCCACTAATAGTGGGAACTGATTGCACACTAGCCAGTGTTCTTTAAGTAGTAGGCTAGTATTCTGAACACAGCCGGTGCATTGTATGTCTGCCTGCTGTATAGTTTGTTTTCCACTGGGCCGGATGGCAGTCAGAGATTTACGATATGGCTGACCGGCGGCGGCTTTTGGGTAAACCACACACTGCAGAATAGAAACTAGTCTAAATCTGACCGGGGAAACTTCACTGATAAACTCTTTCACATTTGCCTGCAGAGTTTTTAGTGTGGCTGTTTTTCAGCCTGTTCGTTTTCGGTGTTATTTAAAGCTGATCAAGACAAAATGCCTGTTGATTTGCTAAACCAGTGGTTCTCAAGCTTTTTTCTCCAAGTACCACCTCAGAATTTTTTTTTCTCTCCAAGTACCACCATAATAACCGATATTGAAGTACGGTAGCGTAGTAGGCCTAATTAAGCAGCTACAGCACTGCACAGTTCAAAAGCGAGGCAGATTAATTCTTCTAATTAAGAATGTTTATTATTGTCAGCCACTTAAATAAAAGGTTTAGCCTATTAAAATCATTTACTGATCACATCGGTGTTATCGTACACGTCAAAGGGTTGAAAGTGTGTTCATTTTTTACTTTAATTATTCAGTGAATCCTCCATGTAACCACTAGAAGGAAGCTTGTGTACCACTAGTGGTACGCGTACCACAGTTTGAGAACCACTGTGCTAAACGATTAAAGGGTCACATATAGGCCTGTCGCAGCAATGAATATATGGACTTATAGCACAACACATGGACATGAGCTCAGTCATTTTTGGTGATGCAATACATATCACCCATACATACAAACCAATTCTAGCAACACTTTAGCTCAGAGGTCATCAACTATATTAGTCAGAGGGCCTGAGTTTTCAAGACAGTCTGCTTGTCATTTCATTTTCATAGGACGGTTATATATAGATGCGTTAGTTGCAGCATTTCAAAGCAGATTTAAATTAACGATTTTAATGCTTCTTATTGGATATTACGTCATTCAATCAACTATTTTATATGGGTTGAATGAAGTAAGTAAAGTACGCTATAAAATCTTGGAGTCTTAAACTGTTTAGTTATATCAAATGAAAATTTCTAGTCGTCTTAACTCACATTAAAAAAATATTAGGTTAAACCTTGTATAAACCATGTTTAAATACACAGCCGAGACATTACAGTCAAATAATATAAACATATAATAACGAGACAGGGTCGACCTGAGCTCAAACAAACCTTTTCGTCGTCTTAACGAACAGCCACAAAGCCAAGAAGAAGAGCAGATTCTCCCCTGTGCCCCGTAGTTTTTTACAAGCCCGTCTGAAGAGCGAGCACTTTCGCTTTGACGCTTGCGCTCGCCGCGCATCTATATGTGTAATAACGAAATTCTTGAGCTGATGATAATAACGTGCGCTTGATTATTGACGTGCTTTTGAAACCCGATCCTTTCAGAAACAGACAAACGTGAGACTGACGCCTGCAGAAACAAAAGAGAAGCCAGAAAACACAAAGGAGCAAATGATTCTTTCAGCAAACATGAAGAAACTGCTGCGTTTAACTATCATCATCACCTTCTGGACTATTATGAGCTGGGAATGACGGAGTTCCTCTCTAACAGGCTACATGTGCTGCTGGAGATTACACACACAGATGAGAGCTCTGCACTGACTGTGGGCTATATCTCCTGTTGTTTCTGAACCTAAATAAGGACTAAATGTCTGCTGTGTGTAGTGTTTCTGTAACTGATCATATCAGAGACTGTAAGGGGCTGTATGTGTTCATATATGCTGCAGTTATTTATTTATTTGATATAATCACAGACAGTAGGCTATTTCACATCATTGATCTGCAGTTTTAATCACATCATGTTTATAGAGAGGTCAGTAATGAACATTTATACACCAGTGTTTATGTGTATAATAAAGCCTCTGTGTTGTGAGAAGTGCTCCTCGTATGATATGTGAACAACCCGTACAGCTTTACTGTAGACATTTCCTCCAGCGAGAATGACGTCGACTGAAACTTTCTGTCGTACACCACGCACACCAAAAGAGTACCCTTTAGCAGTGGAAACACAAGCCTGATAAACCGGACCGTACTGTACCTCTCAGTCGAAACGGGCCATAAAATAAGTAAAACATTTGTTATCATGACTTTTTGTCATATAAAGTTTGTACAGTTTACTACTTTTGAAATAATGTATAGGCCAAATTAATTACTTTCCTGCAACATTTCCACAATTTTCAGAAGTTCCGGCTCAAAATAGCACACAGATAATGTTTTCTAGCTCTCTGAAATTGACCCCTTTAGACTTTGGTCATAATTGTGGCGTTTTGGCGACTGTCGCTTTAAATTCAAATAAGATTGTGCTCTTTTCAGAAGAGGGTGGAGCTACAGATGCCTGTGTGTCAGCATAGTGGCAGATTCCAACCAGGACTAACTCCTATGCTAATGAGGGAGAGATGGTCACTAGTGGGTGGGGCTTTCCCTCTCTGATGACACGTACAAAGGGAGAATGTCAATCAAAGTGTTTCTGCAGACTGTTTCTATCAAGTCTGATCATAAACAATAGAATTAATACATGTTTACCATTAGAAGCTGGATATATTCAACTGCTGACACACAACTGTGTTCAAACCTCTTAAAAAAGTGATTTTTGCATGACAGGTCCCCTTTTAACCATTTTAAAAAGCTGAAAACAGCATACGGCGCTGTTTTGGATGAAAGATATTATAATTGAATTATAATTTTCTTCAACGGACGGTTATATAAGTGCAATCCTCTGGTTATTCAGCCTTTGAGTTACAATCTGCCTCCGTTAAACAGCTCACCCTTGGCCTAAATAGCTTTACCTGCTTCGAGTTTAACTCACACGGACCTTCAAGCATCTGCTATCTATAAATCAGAGAAATAAACTAGCCGTCAGCATGTGAAAACGGCAGTCGTTTTTTTTTCACATCGCCTCTTTATATTCTCAGTGTTTGGGTGATTTGTCGGAGTGGCGTGTGGTCGTGTCGCAGGGGCCCGGGGTCACTCACATCTCCCATGTGATGCCTCTTTTTTCCAGAGTTTTCCATGCGGCTGAGGTTTCTGACAGAGTTTCCACCTCCAGATCTTCTGGAACGCCACATGTGATCATAATATTACAAGAGGCTTATGGTCTGAGCACACGCCTGTGCAAGAATCCACAATCCCCGGCTCAGAAACAATGCTCTCTCTGAGATTAGAAAGCTGTTGTAATATTATTCATTCATTTTGCACTTCCTCTCTAAATGCTGTTGATTTTAATTTCTGACAAATGCAAAGACGACGTTGCTTTAAAGACTGCAAAAATACCTTTCTTACGTAGGGTTTTTGTCTTGTTTCTAGTACAAATATTAAATCAAGAAGCATTTAGACAGGCAAACAGATATTGTCTTATTTTCAGAAATAATGAGTCAATACAAATTAAGTTTTACTTTAAAACAAGTAAAATAATCTGCCAATGTGGTAAGAAAAATAATATTGTGTTCACTCGTAAGATTAATTTCCTTTAATTATTTATCAGGGGTTGCCACAACTCATACACTAAAGCCAGTTTAGTTCATCAGTTCCCCTATAGCGCATGTGTTTGGACTGTGGGGGAAACCGGAGCACCCGGAGGAAACCCACGCCAACACGGGGAGAACATGCAAACTCCACACTGAAACGCCAACTGGCCCAGTCGGGGCTTGAACCAGCGACCTTCTTGCTGTGAGGCCACAGTGCTGACCACTCAGCCACTCTGTCGCCAGGGTAAATTCAACTTAATTTTAAAATAGCCATGTTTAACATCAGAATTCATGCAGAAGAAACTACATTTCCCATAATGCTGTGCAGAACGTTTCATCAGAGCCTCTGGCTGCATTCCAGTCTATTTTTTACGCCTCGTTCACTTGGATCTACGTCATTGATTACATCACACAAGTGTACTACTGGCGGAGCATCTGAATGGGTTTAAATGCAATGCCCTAAACCAGGGGTGCCCAAGGGCCAAAAACCAAACTTGACTGAGGCTAGTGGGCCGGAGTTGAAAATAGATGGGGTAATTTTACCATGAGTAATTCCCTAATTGATTTATTCATTCATTAACTTTCCTTCGGCTTAGTCACTTTATTGATCAAGGGTCACCACAGCAGAATGAACCGACAACTTATCCAGCACATGTTTTACACAGCGGATGCTCTTCCAGCTGCAACCCAGTACTGGGAAACGTTCATACACACGCATCCACATTTATACTCTACAGCCAGTTTAGCTTATTCAATTTACCAATACCGCACATCTTTAGACTGTGAAGGGGGAAACCGGAGCACTCAGAGGAAACCCACGCGAACACGGGGAGAACATGCAAACTCCACACAGAAACACCAACTGACCCAGCCAGGACTTGAACCAGTGACCTTCTTGCTGTGAGGTGACAGTGCTAACCACTGAGCCACCGTGTCGCCCCCTAATTTATTTAAGAATGTTTAAAAATGACTAAAGTATTGCTTTATTTGAACTAATACAGTATTTTATTACATTTTACAATGATCTTATTACAGTAAAAACAAAACAATCTAATATATAACAAAATAACTCTAGTCTTTACCTTGATTTACTTGCCCGTGTCTTCTGCAAAGTCTTCTATCCGTCGAGGGACAGTATTTACATTTTAAAAAATCAGTTTCGTTTACAATATGTAATTTCAGTTTGCTGTTTTGTAGCTCAGCAATAAACAAAAAGGTTAAGTCAAATTAGAAATGACGATCTCTGTGTTAAAGGTATTCGCCCCAACCCTCTCCATCATACTCACTCTCCTTTCAAATAGCTTGGTGGGCCAAATCAAAGGTTACATTGGGCCAACTTTGGCCCGCGGGCCCTACTTTGGGCATCTCTGCCCTAAACCCTTGAACACTTGGGAACTACATTGTTGTGACTTCACAATTGCAGTGCAATCTGGGACATATTGAAGTGGACAGATGAAGACGACTCGCTTCCTCAGCCACAATCATATGTCCATTTACTGTAAGTTGTGTTTCTTCGGCGTCACTCGCTGGACATTTAATTTGGAATCTGCTACAAAACCTGAACTGCAAAACGAACATAATGTAATTTCTTTGCAAAAATGTCACCGCATGCATACATTTTCCTCCCCAACTTCTCATAAGTGCGTTTCTACCTTCATACTAATGATTGAACTCTGAACTCAGCTATATACTAGCTAATAATTTACTAGCTAATAACTAAACTGACATTTTCAATTTACTATAACCTTCTATGTGAAGCTGCTTTGACACAATCCACATTGTAAAAGCGCTATACAAATAAAGGTGAATTGAATTGAATTGAATTGAATTGATTGGGTCCCTAAATTCCTCCTGAAGTCACTGTGAAGCCGGACCGCACTGCTTCAGGTCGGAGAAGGCTGTAACAGATGCTCTCGTTTGTTGAGAGACAGACTGGTTCCTCTGAGCTTCTCCGGGACTTCTCCAGCATTAGGATTTACAGATGGCAAACGTCATCAGCAGTTTGAGCTCCAGTCCTCCAGTGGGCGCTCGAGAGAGCAGAAGTACTACAGCTCTTATATTCCCCTTCTCTCCCTCACACATTTAGCACAGCTCCTTCAAGAGGCATCAAAGATTTATACAGGTCACAGGCAGAAAGGGGGTTTCTAAGCATCTAAACATTAAAGTTTTAAGCATGCGTCCTGCTTTCTTTGACTCTAAATGATCACTGAGAGCAACAATAGTGGATAAAATTGTGTATGTCATATATTTAGATCACAAATTACTTGATGGAATATTAAAAGACTGATTTCAAGCATCACTAAAATGTTCAATTAATAGTCATTTGAAATATGTATGGTTCGCCACTATAAAACAACTTCGATCCACAAGATTTGACCCATTTGAAATATATATGTTAACAATAATTTAAAATAAATCCATATTTAATATTATTACTATATATGAGCAATATCACA
>CAIGQQ010000641.1:1547789-1575289 GCA_903798035.1 Danio albolineatus
TATGATATGATATGATATGATATGATATGATATGATATGATATGATAAAATACATTATGATATGTAATATGTGATAGGTGCTATATGATATGATATGATATGATAAAATATGATACAATACCATACCAAACCATACCGTACCATAACATACCTTTCCGTACCATATGATACAATTCGATAGTAATATATTAATTTTTTTTTATGATATGATATGATATGATATGATATGATATGATACGATACGATACGATACGATACGATACGATACGATACGATACGATATGATACGATATGATATGATAGCATACCACACCATACCATACCATACTTTACGGTATGTGATGTATGAAATAATACGCGATATGATATGTTACGTTACGATACAATATGATATGATATGATATGATATGATATGATATATGATATCTGATATATAATATGATATATGATACGATATAATACCATACCATACGTGATATATGATATAATAAAATACAATATGATACGATACGTTACGATACAATATATGTGATACTGTATATGATATGATACGATGCTATATAATGTCATAACGTATCATACTATACCATACCATACGTAAAGGAAGTTACGTTTCCTCCTGCGAATATTATTTTCTTTTTCAAATATTTCCCAAATGATGTTGAACAGATTCAGGAATTTTTCACAGTATTTCCTCTAATATTTTTTCTCCTGGAGAAAGTCTTATTTGTTTTATTTTGGCTAGAATAAAAGCAATTTTTAATTGTTTTAAACCCACATTAAGGTCAATATTATCAGCCCCTTCAGCAATATTAGTGTTGGATTGTCTCCAAAACAAACCACTGTTATACAATGACTTGCCTAATTACCCTAACTTTACCCTAATTACCCTAGTGAAGCCTTTAAATGTCACTTTAAGCTAAATACTATCGTGAATAACAAATAGTAAGATACTATGTGCTGCCATCATGGCAAAGATAAAAGAAATAGAAATGAGTTATTAAAATTATTATGTTTAAAAATGAGTTGAATAAATCTTCTCGGATTAACTGCTCTGAGCCGTTGTAAATATTTTCATCTTTATGGCCACAAATATGGCCACCTAGTGAACAAACTTTCTTTCAAAAGAGACTTTGGTACACGTGAGCTGGATCTAATAAAGCGATAGGTTAGTGTGCAGCTCAGCTATGCGGTTTATTGATAAACAAAAAGGATTCCATTAACAACAATACACAAATCTGTGTGTTTTCACTTACCTCACAGGATTTATCAGCCAGAAATGACACTGGAGTAAATATCATCACTGGAAAAATATTTGAACCTCCAGGATTATCCGTTCATTTCAAATTCATAATGGGACTCAGGTGTTTGGTTTATTTGAGTGGAATAAACCTGCTGTGAGTTTAGCAGCTCTGCCCTAAAGTAAGAACACACAATTGGACCGTCTGTATCAAAATCTGGGCCTCATCATGTCTGTTAGTGGAAACGTGCCATGCCTCATTCAAGTTCAGATGAGGATCTGTTGATGCTCACAAAGGCTGGGATGAGTTAGAAAGGTATTTGCATAGAGTTTAGTGATTCGACATCACTATTCCTTAAACAAAACGTGCCATTGCATCAGAAATAAACCCGTAGAAGATTACAGTAAATAATAAAGGGGTGGCCCTTTAGGAACAATGCGAGGACTCGTCTGTCATACCCTTACAGGGATCGGTCTCATGCTCTCCATACCTCCATAACCACCACAGCAGCTGCTCAGGATACAGCCGGGTCCAGGATTATGGAAACCTCGGGAATAATAAAAAACAGACTAACATAAGCACAGATGCCATTCAAATAATAATGTCTTTTGGGAAGTGTTCCCGGAGAACATGCAAACTCCACACAGAAACGCCAACTGACCCAACACGTACTCGAACCAGCGACCTTCTTGCAGCGAGGCCTCAGTGCTAACCACTGAGCTGCCTTGTTGTGTTTCAGGTCATCGTTGTATACATCTTTGCTTTTGATTTTGGCTTTTTTTGAATGCAGTTATCCTTGATTTACCCTCTATCTATTTTAGCTTCACACACCCACACACACCCACACACACACACACTTTGTAGTCCCTGTCTTTAGGCATGAAGCTAGCGGGTTTTCTCCAGTGAGGTGACACTAAATGGTCTGGACATGAACACACAGGTGAGGTGATAGAGGACAAGGAACCAGAACATTACACCCTTCTGAAAGCTGGAGGAATACACACACACACACACACACACACACACACACACACACATATAGACACACACACCGCTCTAGTTACAGAATTTTCCCATTTAAGAATCAGTACCTGTAGCATTATAGCCATTTGTCCTTCACTAAAAATACATCAATTTACACGTATCCATATTTTACGATTTAGGTTTCCCGCCTGTTTATTTCTGCTTTTGAAGTGCATTATGGGACTTTGATGTTTCCTATAACAACTTGTGCAGTTTGTAAAAGTGACTTATTGACATTTGTAATAGTTGAAAGTGATATATCGCATGGGTTGGTGTTGTATATTACTGTACAATAGCCTGGCAATGAACCAGTACATTTTATGCTAATTTATATATTTTACTCATTTATATATTTATAGTGCTGTCAAATGATTACTCACATCCAAAATGAAAGTTTGTGTTTACATAGTGTGTGTGGTTAATGTGTATAAATATTCATTCATTCATTTTATTTTCGGCTTAGTTCCTTTATTAATCAGGGAAATCTCACCACAGTGGAATGAACCGCCAACTTATCCAGCATATGTTTTACACAGCAGCTGCTCAGGATACGGCCTGGTCCAAGATTATGGAACCTTGGGATCGTCTTGCGCGGGTCTTGGATCACATCAGTGGTGCTGCATAGTCTCTGGGGGCCTCGGGATGAGTATCCCCAGGTGGAGATAGGGAATAAAGAGAATAATTAGGGTAGCTGCTGTTCATAGTGTATATAAACGAGATGCGTGGAGCACATTCATGCATCATACCGCTATGTGATGCATTGAGTGTATGCTTTACTAAAGAGATAGGTCTTTAATCTAGTGTTGAACTGCGAGAGTATATATATATATTATATATATATACACACACACAAAATAAATATGCACAGTATACATACACTATAAATTTTATATGGAAATACAAGCTTTTATTTTAGATGCGATTCATCGTGATTAATCTTTTGACGGCATTAATACTAATATATATATATATATATATATATATATATATATTTCTTATACACTATAAAGTTTCAAACTACTTAAATGTCTCTAAAAGTCACTTCGGTAAACTACAGAGTCATAAGAGTCGACAATAAAGAATCAGAAGCAAGTGTGAATCACAAAATACAAAAACTATTAATTTACATCTAATATATTTCAAACTGAGTTGAACCCGAGGGACTGTGTGTGTTTTTATTAATGCTTGTTTGTTTGCTGGGTGACACAGTGGCTCTGTGGTAAGCGCTGTGGCCTCACAGCAAGAAGGTCACTGGTTCGAGTCCCAGCTGAGCCAGCTGGCATTTCTGTATGGAGTTCCATACCATCACCATCGTGGAACCATCACCACTACTGGTGTACACTCTTACACACACATACACTTATTTAACAACACACTTTACATGCCAATTTGCACATAACAGCTGCACATATAACGTTGTATATAGTAATACACCTGTACATACACTCGTCCATTTGTATATTTGCATTTAACACTTACTTCTATTTTTTTTTAAATATATTTATTATCTGTTTTTTGTCCTGTCTCTGTAATTCTGTTGCACTGTAGAAGCTCAGTCACCAAAACAAATTCCTCGTATGTGTAAACATACCTGGCAATAAAGCCCTTTCTGATTCTGATTCTGATTCTGATTCTGATTCTGAGTTTGCATGTTCTCCCCGTATTGGTGTAGGTTTCCTCCGGGTGCTCCGGTTTCCCCCACAGTCCAAACACATGCGCTATAGGGGAACTGATGAACTAAACTGACTGTAGTGTATGAGTGTGTGTGTCAATGAGTGTGTATGGATGTTTCCCAGTACTGGGTTGCGGCTGGAAAGGCATCCACTGCATTAAACATATGCTGGAATAGTTGGCGGTTCATTCCGCTGTGGTGGCCGCTGATGAATAAAGGGACTAAGCTGAAGGAAAATGAATGAATGTTTGCTGATGTTGACATCAGAGGCGCTGCTGCAGGTTTTCAGTGTTTTCTCTGCCGATGGCGCTTCTCTCATCTCCAGCCTCTCGCAGGTGTATCTGAGGAGAGCACTTGGCTGAAATAACATCAAAAAAGAGTCGCACTTAAAAATGCATGGTGTTTCTCGAGTGTGTATAGACCGAGAGAGAAGTGCATATGGTCTGCTGCTTCTCCAGTGTGAAGTCTCACACTTGAACGCGTCCGTGACCTGAATACACATCATTGTAGACTGGTGTTTTCTACATTTGGGGTTTTTGTCTGTATATACTGTACCTCATCCTGTCTTCAGCTGCCTAACACAGTCTGTATGCTGCACAAACAGAAGATTAAATGATTTAAATTACTCTTTTGTGAGTTAATGCAGTGGTAAACTCTCACCTCCGTGAAGTCGGCACCCCATAAAAATAAATAATCCCCAAAACTATGCCATTCATTTGTGCTGATTTGTGCTGCAAAGACGAATGTTTGTGCTGGTTTGGGGTCTGAGATATTATTTTTTGGACCGTGTGACGTCACTTTCTACCCCATATTGCTCAAATCACTCCAAATCAGCACAGTTCATTTGTGCTCGATTTGTGCCATTAAAACAAACACTGCATCTGTTTTTATTGTTTAGATATAATCAAAATATTTCGGGTGCCGTGACGTCACTTCACCCATGTTCCTCTAAATTGCACTGAAAATGCTGTTATTCATGCTCGATTTGTGCTGGTTTGTGCAGCTATTTACAGGGCTGGAGCAAGCTGAACTGCCACTCTAGACAAGGACGATCACGCCGCCCTCAACCCGAAAGTGAAAACAAAAGTGACCGGTTTGCAAACCGGGGTTGGGATGGGGGTGTCGCGGATGCCGCCCTCACCATTCTATACAGCCTAGGTCGCCTCTATGCACGGACCGGCTCTGGCTATTTATTAGTTTATTAAGCTAGAAGTGGTAGTTAATGGTTATTGGTAACTGCACAGCAAAATCCTCTGAGTAAAATGTACTCGGTTCAGAGTGTGTTTGGTCCCTCTCTAAATTGAGTAAAAGTTACTCAGCAGCAGAGTTAAAGGTTAATGAGACAATGGAGGGATTAATTAAGGATGATTGAGCACAGATGATGAACACCTGCTGGTAATAAACACAAAGCTACAGCTGACTTCAAACAGCAGCAGATTCATTTATCACTAAAACACAAAAAGTGGTGGTGTTTTTTTAATTTTTGTTGTAAAAAATTACTTAATCAGTTAATTCTCATTATTTATTTCATCTTCGGCTGTTACTGAAGGTAAATGTAGTTTTGTGTTTCTCTTCTGGTTATACTTATTAACAGCAGGTGTTCATCATCTGTGCTCAATCATCCTTAATTAATCCCTCCATTGTCTCATTAACCTTTAACTCTGCTGCTGAGTAACTTTTACTCAATTTAGAGAGGGACCAAACACACTCTGAACCGAGTACATTTTACTCAGAGGATTCTGCTGTGTGGTTATTATTGTTTACAAGGGATAAATTGAGAAGCTCTGACTTCTTGCATTCAGTTTAATATTAGACTTCTGCCCTTATTGATAATAATCAGCTATATTTATGTCCTGCATATGAAGATGACCTGTGTATTACAAACAATCTGTGAGTTATGATGGAGAACGCAGACAATGTTACAGTGTCTCGTCTATTTTTGTATTTGTTTGTGAGCCCTCATGTTTGTGTGTTTTCTTGGTCTCTTCATTGTGTGTTGGAGTTGTCAGTGTGTGTTGGCTCATGTTTCTGACCTCTCTGTGTGTGTGTGTGTCCTCTGCTCTGATCTCTGCAGAACTGGCGCACAACTGTACTCTCTCCGGCTGTCAGGATGAGTGTGGCGTGACGCGCAGCGGACCCGTCTGCTTCTGCAAGAGCGGATACGAGATCAGCCAAGATGGAAAGACCTGCAAAGGTCAGCAGCACACACACACACATACACATGCATGCATATATACTAAGACACGGGCATGGATGCACATGCATACGTACATATAAAGACACACAAACACACACACACACACACACACACTCATACACACATGCATACATACATACAGACACACACACACACACACACACACACACACACACACACACACATACGTACATACATACATACATACATATATACTTATATACATACAGACACACACACACACACACACACACTCATACACACATGCATATATACATACAAAGATACACACACACACACACACACACATACGTACATACATAGATACATACATACATACATACATACAAAGACACACACACACACACTCATACACACATGCATACATACATACAAACACATACACACACACGCATACAAACATGCATACATACATACACACACACATACACACACGCATACATACATACAAACACACACACACACACACACACACACACACACACATACATACATAAATACATACATACATACAAACACACACACACACACACATATATGCATGTACACACAGACACATATGCATGTAAACCATATGTGTTGACACACACGTATACATGCACATACACACACATACATGCATGGATACACACACACGCACACGAATACACACACACGTACATGAATACACACACATACGCACACACATATATGCATGTACACACAGACACATATGCATGTATAACGTATGTATTCACACACGTATACACACACACACACACACACACGTATGAACATACACACACATACATGCATGCATGCATACACACACACACACTCATGCATACCCACATACGTGCACACACATATATGCATGTACACACAGACACATTTGTATATACCGTATGTATTCACTCACATATACACACACACACACATATGCACATACACACACATACACGCATGCACACACACATACGTGCACACACATATATGCGTGTACACACAGACACATATGTATATACCGTATGGAATCACATATACACACACACACATATGCACACACACACATACATGCATGCACACACACACACACACACACACATAGGCATGTACACACAGACGCATATGCATGAATACCATATGTATTGACACACGCATACATGCACACAAACACACATATGCACACACACATACATGCATGCACACACACACGCACATACATGCATGCACACACACACGCACACACATATAGGCATGTACACACAGATACATACTGTACCCATGTATACCAATGTATACCATGTATTCACACACACATATACACACACACACATGCCTACAAACACACATATGCACATACACACATACGCCCACATACATGCACACACACACACACACATATATGCATGTACACACAGACACACACACATAGACACACACATACATGCATACAAACACACATATACACATACACACACATACTGGTAGGCCTTAGATAACTGAATGGAGAATATGCAACGAAACACTGACTGAAGTGTGTGTGTGTGTGTGTGTGTGTGTTCAGATTTCGACGAGTGTACAGTATACGGCACCTGCAGTCAGACGTGCACCAACACAGACGGCTCCTACAGCTGCTCCTGTGTGGAAGGTTATCTCGGCCAGCCAGACAACAGATCCTGCAAGGCCAAGAACGGTGAGACAAACAGACCAAGATAAGATTCGATAAAATAAACCTTCTCCATTTCCCTGACACACACCAGCAGATTCATTCATCCTGGCTGACTGAGCGGCTCTTTTGGGCTTGTTTCCAGTCCAAATACCTAAAAATTCCTTAATTAGGAAACATGTTAAAAATATTGTCATGTTTTCAGAAGTAATGAGTCAAAATTAAGTGAGTTTGGCTACGATATCCTATCCGATGTCATTAAATATCATTAAATATTAAGGAGGCTGTTATAAAATTATTTAGAGTACTGACACTTTCACTGAGAAACTTCATGACAATATTCATGACATGATTATAGTGGCCTCATGACAGTCATGTTTATGACAGATTTATGACAAGCTATGTTGTCTTGGTAATGTCAAGTAGTCATGACAAATGCGAAGAAGGATAATATATTTATGTCAACTTGTCATAACACACAATGTCATATATGCATTTAAAAATGACTGTGTATATGATAATGATGTTGTCATAAACGTGAATACAATTTCATTCATATTCATGACGTCACATCATGGTTATAAAGGTGTCATAACTGTCAGTCAAGTAAAGTGTAAGCTCAATTGGGAATGATGTGAAAAAAAGCCCCGCCCCTACTCAATATTCAGTTTCAGTTAGAGGTACATCAACATACTGAAGTAAAAGTCTCAGCAACTTCTGGTTCAACAAAAAAAAAGAGAAAGCCCCGCCTCCTACTTAATATTCAGTTTCAGTTGGAAACACAAAAGAAAGCCCCGCCCCTACTCAATATTCAGTTTCTGTTGGAAACACAAAAGAAAGCCCCGCCCCTACTCAATATTCAGTTTCTGTTGGAAGTGCAAAAAGAAAGCCCCGCCCCTTACACAATATTCATTTTTAGATAGGAGCGCAAAAAGAAAGCCCTGCCCCCTACTCAATATTCCGTTTCAGTTGGAAGCACAAAAAAAGCCCCGCCCTTACTCAATATTCAGTTTCAGTTAGAGGTACATCAACATACTGAAGTAAAAGTCTCAGCAACTTCTGGTTCAACAAAAAAAAAGAGAAAGCCCCGCCTCCTACTTAATATTCCATTTCAGTTGGAAGCACTAAAGAAAGCCCCGCCCCCTACTCAATATTCAGTTTCAGTTGGAAGGACATCAACATACTGAGATAAAAGTCTCGGCAACTTCTAGTGTCAGGGAATGATGTGCAAAAAGAAAGCCCCGTCCCCTATTTATTTGTCCGTTTCAGTTGGAAGTGCAAAAAGAAAGCCACGCCCCCTACTAAATATTCAGTTTAAGTTAGAAGTACATGCGCATATCAGCATACTGAAAAAAAAGTCTCAGCTACTTCCGGTTCATGCAAATGAAGGTCAGGGAATGATACTCAGTATTTTTTTTCAGTTGCATGTGCAAAAAAAAGCCCTACTACTAAATATTCTGTTTCAGTTGGAAGTGCTAAAAAAGCCCCGCCCCCTACTCAATATTCAGTTTCAGTTGGAAGTGCAAAAAGAAAGCCCCACCCCTTACTCAATATTCCATTTCAGTTGGAAGTGCACAAAGAAAGCTCCACCCCTTACTCAATATTCAATTTCAGTTGGAAGTGCACAAAGAAAGCTCCACCCCTTACTCAATATTCCATTTCAGTTGAAAGTGCAAAAAGAAAGCCCAGCCCCTTACTCAATATTCCGTTTCAGTTGAAAGTGCAAAAAGAAAGCCCCGCCCCTTACTCAATATTCCGTTTCAGTTGGAAGTGCTGAATGAAAGCTCCGCCCCTACTTAATATTCTGTTTTAGTTGGAAGTGCTGAAAGCCCCGCCCCTACTAAATATTCAGTTTTAGTTGAAGGTGCAAAAAGAAAGCCCCGCCCCTTACTCAATATTCAGTTTTAGTTGGAAGCACAAAAAAGCCCCGCCCCTTACTTAGTATTCCGCTTCAGTTGGAAGTCCAAAAAGAAAGCCCCGCCCCCTACTCAATATTCAGTTTCAGTTGGAAGTATAAAAAGAAATAGCCCCGCCCCTTACTCAATATTCACTTTCAGTTGGAAGTGTGAAAAGAAAGCCCCGCCCCTACTAAATATTCAGTTTTTGTTGAAGCAACTTGGTTCATGGTTCATGCAAATGAATGTAAGGGAATGATGCGGAAAAGAAAGCCCCGCCCCCTACTCAATATTCACTTTCAGTTGAAAGTGCAAACAGAATAGGACTGAGCACTAATTGATGTGTTTGTGTTTGTGTTTGTGTTTGCGTGTGTGTGTGTGTGTAGTGCCTGTGGATCGTCTGCCCGTCCTACTGATCGCCAACTCCCAGAACATCCAGATCACGTCTCTGAGTGGCTCCAGCAGCCCCTCGATCCACATCACCACAAAGCAGACCACGGCCATGGACTTCCTGTACACGCAGGAAACCGTGTGCTGGATCAACGTGGGCGACTCCCCGGCGGGAACGCATCTGAAGTGTGCCAAGATCACAGGACTCAAGAGCTTCAGCGAGGAGAGGACCATCAACATCTCACTCAGCCTGCACCGTAAGTTCAATTCTTATAATCATAGCTGCATATTAATGAGGCAGAGCCGAGGAAAGTCATGCTAAATAATGAATATGCTAATTAGGAGGGCTGGGAGTCGATTCCAAAACGATTAAATAGTGTCCATGTTTTATAGCAAGCTAGAAGCTCCCTGGTTCGAGTCCTGGCTGGGTCAGTTGGTATTTCTGTGTGGAGTGTGAACTGAATAAACTGGCTCTAGTGTATGAGTGTTTCCCAGTACTGGGTTGCAGCTGGAAGGGCATCCGCTGTGTAAAACATATGCTGGATAAGTTGGCGGTTCATTCCGCTGTGGTGACCCTTGATGAATAAAGGGACTAAGCCAAATGAATGAATGAATAGTCTAATTTGGCAACTCCCCTAAAGTTAAACTGTTGAGTTTTACCATTTTTGAATCCTTTTAGCTTAGCTTAGCATAGGTCATTGAAACGGATTAGACCATTAGCATTTTTCTAAAAAAACAAAACAAAAAGAGTTTGAATAATGTTCCTATTTAATTTTCCTATTTAAATTTTTCCTATTTAAAGCTCAAAATACCACACGGATAATGTTTTATAGCAAGCAAGAAGCTCCCTGGTTCGAGTGCTGGCTGGGTCAGTTGGTATTTCTGTGTGGAGTGTGAACTAAATATACTGGCTCTAGTGTATGAGTGTTTCCCAGTACTGGGTTGCAGGTGGATGGGCATCCGCTGTGTAAAACATATGCTGGATAAGTTGGCGGTTCATTCCGCTGTGGCGACCCTTGATGAATAAAGGGACTAAGCCAAAGGAAAATGACAGAATGAATAGTTTAATTTGGCAACTCCCCTAAAGTTAAACTGCTGAGTTTTACCATTTTTAAACTCTTTTAGCTTAGCTTAGCATAAGTCATTGAAACGGATTAGACCATTAGCATTTTGCTTAAAAAAAAGTTTGAATAATTTTCCTATTTAAAGCTTTATAGGAGGCACAAAGATATTAGCGTAGAGCCAATGGTAGGCCTCACGGTGGTGCAGTGGGTAGCACAATCGCCTCACAGCAAGAAGGTCGCTGGTTTGAGCCTCGGCTGGGTCAGTTGGCATTTCTGTGTGGAGTTTGCATGTTCTCCCGGTGTTGGTGTGGGTTTCCTTCGAGGGCTTCGGTTTCCCCCACAGTCCAAACACATGCGCTATAGGGGAACTGAATAAACTGGCCATAGTGTATGAGTGTGAATGTGAGATGTTTCCCAGTACTGGGTTGCAACTGGAAGGGCATCCGCAGTGTAAATCATATTCTGGATAAGTTGGCGGTTCATTCCGCTGTGGCGACCCTTGAAGAATAAAGGAACTAAGTCAAAGGAAAATGAATGAATAGTCTAATTTGACAACTCCGCTAAAGTTGAACTGTTGAGTTTTACTTTTTTTGAATCCTTTTAACTTAGCTTAGCATAAGTCATTGAAACGGATTAGACCATTAGCATTTTGCCAAAAGCACTATTAAGACAGAATGAGACTGTAGTTCCTAGACATATCTGTGTTGAAAATAACAAATTTTAATTTCCCAATGGTCTTGGTATGGGTGGAACAGTGGCTCAGTGGTTAGCACTGTGGCCTCACAGCAAGGTTCGAGTTCCAGGTGGGTCAGTTGGCGTTTCTGTATGGAGTTTGCATGTTCTCCCTGTGCTTTGGTTTCCCCCACAGTCCAAACTTATGTGCTATAGGTGACTTAGTGTATGAGTGTGTATGGGTGTTTCTCAGTACCGGGTTGTGGCTGGAATAAAACATTCCCTGGAATAGTTGGCGGTTCATTCCACTGTGGCGACCTTTGAAATAAAGAATAAGCCGAAGAAAAATGAATGATCTTAGTATATGATGTAACAACAGAAGAGTCAAACTTTAAACAGGAAAATGATTAAAGCCTTTTTTAAATGAGATGCTAATGGTCTAATCCAAATCAATTATTTATGCTAAGCTAAGCTAAAATTGCTTTTAAACTAAGCTGTAAACTCTAAATTCTAAAATTAAGTGTTCCTTTAAGAGGAAATATTAAGTTATTCTTTGTCCCTTTGCTATAACGTTTATATGTTTTGCCTTAATGTGTTTTTATGGCTTAATTTTATGTCTGTCTGTTACACCAACAGCCTTTCAAAAACATATAAGCTATTTATCCTCAGACTAACTCCTCATTTCCGCACAGAGGTGTTTATTTGTGCTCATTTTCAGGCAGTTTGAGGTTTGATGTTCTCCTGCTGAGAACGAACGGTGTCTTCCGCTACTGTTGTTCATGTGTTTACCTGATTGATGTTTCTCTGAGCTGCGCTGATCAATAATGCTGCTCTCTTTCCCGTGGGTGTTCATTGAGCATACTGAGAGACTGGTAAACTGCTCTTCAGCTGCTTAATGAATTAGACGCCTGTTTTCATGCACCAAAGTGCCCTGAAAAGTGTTCAGGCAATTCACCTTTGGGATTTTATGAAAGAGACGGAAAGTCGCATGAATGAAAGAAAGTAAGAAACATTCCGGGAAGGAGATTACAGGATTTCAGGGAAGGAAACACAACAAGTTGAAGCATTTCTTTTGGAAATGATTAGAAAACGCTGGGACTGAAGTGATGCAGAATAAGATGAGCGGTATTACAGCACACGCTGACAACACTTACAGTATAGGGACTGTAAAAAAACATGTAACTCCAGGAACATGTTGTTGTACGTTTCAGATGTCAAATCCACTAGAGGGCGCTGTCTACATTTTTCAAATCTGAAATACTTTAAAGGAAGCACAGTGGCTCAGTGGTTAGCACTGTCGCCTCACAGCACGAAGGCCGCTGGTTCGAGTCCTAGCTGGGTCAGTTGGTATTTCTGAGTGGAGTTTGCAAGTTCTGCCAGTGTTGTCGTGGGTTTCCTCCGTGTACTCCAGTTTCCCCCATAGTCAAACACATGCGGTATAGGGGAATGGGGTAAATTAAATAAGTGTATGAGTGTGTGTGAATGAGTGTGTATGGGTGTTTCCTAGTACTGGGTTGCGACTGGAAGGGCATCCGCTGCATAAAACATATGCTGGAATGGTTGGTGGTTCATTCCGCTGTGGTGACCACTGCTAAATAAGGGGGCTAAACCGAAAGTAAAATGAATGAATGAATGAATGAATGAAATTCGTTACTTCGTGTACGGTTCGTTGTAAGCTTCCGAAACACGTCCACGAGAAAGCAGAGCTTATCGTACAGATCAGCTAGTAAACCACTGATTTAAACCCTTAAACCCAACCAATAGTGTTTTCAGATGCAAATGTAAGAGAGAAGTGCAATACGGGGTCCATAGTGCAATCCTATTCGCGTACTAATAATACAGCAGGCTCATTGGCTCAACAGGCTCATTGTGGATACGTACCCCTGTGTACATTTCTGGAGAGCGCAAATTATGTAGCCAGAGGTTTGTCTGGGGATGTCGTCTTTAAAATGAACGCTACAGGGCGGTATGACGCCGCTGACAGCTTCTTTTCCTTTTAGCGCTACCTTTTTCTGTTCCTTTTAGAGCTGACCGCTTACCTCTGATTGAACAGTTTTTCCGGTGTTACCAGTTTGTCCAGTAGCTTGCTGTGTATGTTGGTGGACTTAGGACACGGAGCATAGTTGAGCACGACGAAAGGGTTCAAGTCTGACAAAGAATGGTTCTTCTATTGAAAAGTAAAATACTTTTCAATATAAAAGATCGTTCAGACTCAGATAATAAATAGAATGTAAATAATCAATGATTTCTTGTGCAGCCCAATTAATAATTAATTAATAAATAATAATAATAATAAGTAATATATAATAAGGTGCCTTGGTGGCGCAGTAGGTAGTGCTGTCGCCTCACAGCAAGAAGGTCGCTGGTTCGAGCCTCGGCTGGGTCAGTTGGCATTTCTGTGTGGAGTTTGCATGTTCTCCCCGTGTTCACGCGGGTTTCCTCCGGGTGCTCCGGTTTCCCCCACAGTCCAAAGACATGTGGTATAGGGGAATTGGGTAAGCTAAATTGTCCGTCGTGTATGTGTGTGAATGAGAATGGATGGATGTTTCCCAGACATGGGTTGCAGCTGGAAGGGCATCCGCTGTGTAAAACAAATGCTGGATAAGTTGGCGGTTCATTCCGCTGTGGCGACCCCGGATTAGTAAAGGGAATAAGCCAAAAGGAAAATGAATGAATGAATGAATATATAACAAATATATAATATTAATATTAGGGCTGTCCAAAAATTTATCGTGATTAATCACATCCAAAATAAAAGTTTGTTTTGACATAATATGTGTGTGTGTTATATATATTTATTATGTATATGTGATAAACACATTCATAGAAGCCAAAACTATTTATAAAAAAGTTACAAAGTAGTTACATCATATTCAAATGTAAAATGTGTATCATACACATATATTTTTTAGATATCTAAATATAAACCAACATTTTATCAAGTATATGCATGTGTGTATTTATATATTCATAATATAAATATACACACCACACACACAAATATTATGTTAAACTTTTATTTTGGATGTGATTAATCACGATAAATTTTTGGACAGCCCTAATTACGATTAATAAGTAATAATTAATAATAATCAATTGCTATTCTGACTGGTACCGGTTTGCCAGTCTGCCCCAAGGGACATGTTTCAGATTGGCAGAAATGTAGACAGCACCCTCTAGTGGATATGTCATCTGAAACGTGTGACGAAACGTATCCACATGAACTTATTTCACATCACACAATAAATATAGGCTGAGGCGTGTGCTTGTATTTCCACAGAGCATGGGCTGGAATGAAGCCTGTAATCCTGTAATGCAAAATACAGAAGAAGAAATACAGCCGTATGAAAATCCCTCATCTAAATACATTCTTGTACTCTTCTCGGGCCTCTTTCCTCTTTCTAAAGCTGGAGCTCTAGTTTAGACAGGAAATATCTGTGTTAACCTGGAGTGCATATTTTGGGTCTTACACCAAAGCTGGCACTCAGAAACGGCCAGATGGAGATTCAGGCCAGGAGTATATTTACTCTACCAGTGTTTGTGTTCGCGCGTGTTGCAGACCCGTCTCTCCTATGGTTAGTTTAAACGCTGTGTCATTGCTTTCGGACACACACACACACACACACACACACTCAAAGGTCAGAGGTCAACTGTGCCTCTTTGACCTCACTAGGAAACCGTAAAGAGATCATTGACATCCTGTTGGCAGTTATTGAGTTCCTGTGCTGAGAGGTGCAGCCAGGAAAACTGAAGGGGGAAGAATAAGGAGGAGGATTTTTCACTTTAAAAGAATCTGTGTAAAGCTCTCAAAGCAAAAACACGAGTCCCACTTTATATTAAGCAGTGATGTAAAATAACTAATTACAAACACTCAGACTACTGTAATTAAGTAGTTTCTCTCAGGAGTTGTACTTTACTGAGTAGTTTTATAAATGTGGACTTTTCCTTCCCCTTGAGTACATGTTTACTGCAGTATCGGTGCTTTTACTCCACTACTGTCCTTCATCCTGCAGTCTCTACTGTATTTCTGTCTTGTCTATGGTCATTGTCTACAGTAGAAAGATCAGTCCTGTGATTCCTGTCCAATTAAATCACACATAGAAAGTAAATCACATCATACTGAACAACCTCAAGACATGGACGCTTTATAAACGCAGCAAACCTTTGGGAAACATTAAATATGTCCAAGAAGATGTTCAAAATCTGCACACGCAATGATCCAGAGACTGTTTATAGACTGCATGTGACTGAAAATGATGGATGTCGACTGTGTGAGGACTGAAATCACCAAACAGCCTTAAACAATCACTACATGGAACAAATGAAGAATGGAAGGAAGGGCCAAATAAAAGGAAGGACCGAACAAGGAATGGAAGGAAGGATCGAAGAACCAACTAAATGAAGGATTCAAGGAAGGACTGAACAAACTAAGGAAGGAAAGAAGGAACAAACGAACAAATGAACAAAGGACCTAATGAAGGAAGGAACAAAAATATGAAAGAAAGAATGAGCGAGCAAATGAAGGGAGGAAAGAAGGAAGGACCAAACGAATGAAGGAAGGATTCAAGGAAGGACTCAACAAACTAAGGAAGGAAAGAAGAAACGAACGAACAAACGAATGAATGAACAAAGGACCTAATGAAGGAAGGAACAAAAATGTGAAAGAAAGAATGAGCGAACAAATGAAGGGAGGAAAGAAGGAAGGACCAAACGAATAAAGGAAGGATTCAAGGAAGGACTCAACAAACTAAGGAAGGAAAGAAGAAACGAACGAATGAATGAACAAAGGACCTAATGAAGGAAGGAACAAAAATGTGAAAGAAAGAATGAGCGAACAAATGAAGGGAGGAAAGAAGGAAGGACCAAACGAATGAAGGAAGGATTCCAGAAAGGACTGAACTAATTAAGGAAGGAAGGAGCGAACAAACGAATGAATGAACAAAGGACCTAATGAAGGAAGGAACAAAAATATGAAAGAAAAAATGAGCGAACTAATGAAGGGAGGAAAGAAGGAAGGACCAAGCGAATGTAGAAAGAATTCCATAAAGGACTGAACAAATTAAGGAAGGAAGGAGGGAACGAACAAACCAATGAATGAATGAAGGAGAGAACAAACAAATAACTGAAGGAAGGTTGGAAGGAACGAACGTAAATAGGAAGATCCCTAAATACACCACATGTTGTTTGTAAACGTAACATTCTGTAAACACACTTCTCTACAGTGTAATACTCACTACTCACTACTCTTGAGTACTTCTAAAAGGGCTACTGTTTACTCATACTTTGAGTAATATTTACTACAGATACTTTTACTCTACTTGCACTACATTTTTGGGCAAGTAATGGTACTTTTACTGGAGTATGATTTTTCAGTACTCTCCCCACCCATATTAAGTGACCTTAAATAAAATTAAAATAAAGTTATTTAGATGTTAGTATCAGTATTGTTAGTTTTTAAGATATCTATAAGCTAGTGCGCTCCAAAACAGTGAAAATATTCTCGTTTAGGAGATATAAAACTGATATAAACATGTAAAGCTTGTAGTTTGTCACCTCCGCCTAAATGGATCAACAGCTTTATTCACCTCATCTCATACTTCAGTTTCTCATCAATTCATAACCAATCAAATGCTCTCTAGTGTCTAACATGCCCCGCCCCCCTTCAAGATACCTCTCACTTGCTTTTCAGTTGATGCATTTTAGCATGAGAGGCTGGTTATATGCACACACTGCTGACACACAACTGTGTTTAAACCCCTTAGAAAAGTGATTTTTCATAATAGGTGCCTTTTAATATAAAGTGAGATCTGAAATAACGAGTCAATGTTGATGTAGTCTTTTGTTTGCAGATTTTAGCTGATAATCCTTTAGCGTTTGTGCAGAGGTTTGGGTTCAGGTCTGTTTTAGCTGTCGGTTTCTGGACGCGTCGCACAGGAAATGTGTTCGGCGTGATTCATGACCTCAGCGTGACACACAGATGAGGCCACCAGATGTTTTCCACTCCTTTCTTCTTCTCTTATTTTTAACACAGCGGAGGACAGTGCTGCTGGATCCTCTGTTCAGTTCAGTTCATCTTTATTTCTGCTGTGTACAGGATTTTGGCCCAATTAGTACTTCTGTTTTCATCTGAATTTAAGAGAGGAAAATTGTTGGTCATCCAATCTTTAAGTTAGCCAGCACTCACTTTTGGGGATTTACACCTACCTAACTTTAAAGGGTCACGAAACACCAAAACACATGTGTTTGAGCTATTGACAGTCATATATTTGTCCCGCGCTGCTATAAACACTATGAGGACACTATTATATCTCACTAAAGAGTGAAAATTGGTTGTTTTTGCGTTATTTTGAGCAAATTCGTTCTTCCAGTTTGAAACGAATGTTTGCAGCTGCGTCACGCCGATGAGATCCTTGTGTGTATTTCGAGAGTGGACGTCTGTACCGGCCAGTGCATCGTGACGTCTCTGAGTGTGCGGCATTAAGTCAAGAGATAGACTTGGTTCAAACCAATCAGCGTGCACTATTGTGAATGAGGCGGAGCTTCATTAATATGCATGATAGCGTCGAAGATTGTTTACCTGCTACAGTGTTCAGACGGCAGAAAGACACCATGCTGTGTTGCCAAAACAAGTGGAAGAAGAAGAATTGTTTGCAGACACAGGTCACCAGTGTTGTGTTTATAAGCGTGCTCCAACGAAAGCTTTCATTTCCAGCTATGAGACCGCAGCTGGACTCACGGTGGATTAAAGCGCGTGCGACAGAAATGCGTTTGTGAGGAGCATGTTTTACCTGAGAGCTTTCCGCATCTGGAAATGGTGAAATCCCGATTTGCCGCTCGTCTCCTTTTTAATAAACAGCTGCGGTCCAGTTGGTGTTGATTGTCCTGTCTCTACAGATGTGGGAAGTGAGAGAATGCTGCTATCTGACTGTAAACATATAAACACCCTAATCAAACGCTTAACGTCGTGGAGAATTTTTGCCACGTTTTGTGACAGCATAGTCTATACACACACGGCTTTCTGACGCTGCCTACAGAGGGCGTCTATGTTACTGAGAAATGCAGAAAGTTTTTTCTAACATACACCATGCGGTCTAACACACTCTATTAAATCAGCACTCCTCCAGCAGTTACTCACATTTAATATCTCGTTTGTCACGAGGGACACGCAGGAAATCTAGTAAAAGTGCCAAACTGCAGTTAAAGTCGACAAATTAATAATTTGGTAAATAATTAGATGACTGACGTCCATGTAAACAGTCACTGTCTTTCTCCTCTGCGTCTGTGTGTTTGTGTGTTGCCTGTTTGAAAATCAGCACGTGCCCAAATGGAAACTCCCATTTTTATGCAAAACCTCCCCCAACACTCCCACCTAAACAGAGCTGGACACGCCCACTTTCCTGAGCTTTTCCAGACTGTAGGTGTGAAAACACCCTGCTGAGACAGGGGGGTTTCATGGCCCTTTAAATAGTAACAGTTCCTGACTCCAGTAAGCTACAAACACAAACTAGGTATCATTGGAAAGAAGACACATTGGGCTTTACTGTGCTAAAAGGGGAAGCATCATGCTTAGAAACATAAAAAGTTATACATTATGAAGTCATGAGAAAAAAAATTGCATTGTGTTCAATATTTGTTTTTCCATATACAAATACAATACATTAATGTAATGTCCTAGAAAAAAATATGACTTGAAAGCCAAGTGTCTCATGAGTTAATATTACAAATTTGATTAAGATAGCATGCAAAATGAGATTTCTGTAAAAAGTTTTCCGAGACTATATCGGTGTCCTTCTTTCCCTCACCGTCCGAGGCACTTTCTCAAAACTGACCTTCCAAAACAAAAACATTAACAGTTGCTGAATAATCTGGTCTACATTCACAGTTCATGTATCTTTGGAAAGAAGACACTCAGGGCTTTATTATCCATCATCTAGAGTTTACAATGCTCAAATTGAAAAAAAGTTAACGATGCCTATGAAATGTAAAAAAGAAAAATGCTCAGTTAGCTTTTAGCGGGTTTTGTTGAAATATATAATTGGGTATCGTCCATACCTGTCAACATTGGGATGTGAAAATAAGGGAAACAGCCACCATAATAAGGGATAAACAGGGATACCCCTGATAAATAAGGGACTAGCTGGAAGGAAAACGAATGAATTATATTCTATACCCCTCTGCTGATCCTATCCCTAAACAAAACCCTCACTGAAAACAAGCTGTATTTTTACATTTATGCAAATACATCATGATATAAGGGCCATTTTTCCTTATGGGGACCAAAAAAGGTCAAAATAAAATTTTAACAGCATATATAGTGGCATTCGGTCCCCACAGTAAAGTAACACAAGGCACACACACACATCTGCACTCCTCCGGAAGCCGCTCTCCTCATGTCCATATGCGTCGATGTTTACATGTGTGTTTTATGAGTGGTTTGTGTAGGTTGCTGGGGTTTGCTGCAGCGTATTTATATTCTGTTTTGTGGAAGACTTTCCAGACGGTGTGGTTGGCGAGAGGCGTCCAAACCCCCCCTCCCCCTCCCCCCGGGTCGGTCTGCAGCTCTCGTAGTTTATCATAGAAAACTGTTGTTTACAGGAGGAGACGTGTCGTGTCTGTGATCGTTACGCTGAAACACTGATTGACATTCTCCCTTTGTACGTGTCATCAGAGGGGGAAAGCCCCGCCCACTAGTGCCCATCTCCCTCGTTAGCATAAACAGCAGCCCTGAGTGAGAAGCAGCCGTCTGTCCATTAGCCATTAGAGTGTTTGAGCTGCTGGAGATAATGAGGATTATAGATGTGGAGTTTTAGATGAAGCAGCGACAGGAGTCTCCATAGACTGACAGAAGCATGAAGCACACACTGATGTTCACATTTTCACACAGATAACATTAATCCTGTTTTGAATCTGCCACTATGCTGACACACAGGCATCTGTAGCTCCGCCCTCTTCTGAAAAAGAGCACAATCTCATTTGAATTTAAAGCAACAGTCACCAAAATGACACAATTAGCATCAAAGCCTAAAAGGGTCAGTTTCAGAGAGTTAGAGAATATTATCTGTGTGGTATTTTGAGCTCAAACTTCTTACACACACTCTAGGGACATCAGGGACTTATTTTAATTCTTGTAAAAAGTGTTCTAAAATGAGTTCAAGTTATTTCACTAAAAACAGTTTGTTTTGGTCATCTTCAATCAAACTATGACATCTGCTTTTGTTTCTGAAACAACAGGATTTCCCTGATGACTTTGATTGGGTAAAATATGCTTAACGACGCCCAGTGCTTAATTTGTGAATTGCAAGATCCCGGAACAGATCGGGGTAACGGATACGGCATGTTACCCGAGGATCGAGAGCTGTCACAGACGAAAGTGAAGAACGGGGCAGGTGGGGGTGTGGGTGTCGCAGACAAAAGTGAAGAGGGTTGGGGAGTCGCGGAAGAAAGTGAAAGTGAACTGCAGATGGGGGAGGAGGGCGGTCGAGGAGGGGTATTGGTAAAATGAGGTGCCGGATCAGATTTCAGAGGTGCTGGATCCAGATCTGGCGTGTTCCGGCACAAATTAAGCTCTGACTTCATCACACATTCCAAATTAATGCCTGAGGGGGCATGGCCAGGGCTTAATTTGTGCCGGAACACGGCGGATCTGGATCCGGCACCTCTGAAATCTGATCCGGCACCTCATTTTACCTCACTGACCTTATTTGTGCCGGAACACGGCAGATCCGGATCCGGCACCTCTGAAATCTGATCCGGCACCTCATTGTACCGATCCCCCTCCTCAACTGCCTTCCTCCCCCATCCGCTGATCACTTTCACTTTCTTCCGCGACTCCCCAACCCTCTTCACTTCGACCCGTGACACCCTACCGTCAAACACGGTTGTTGCTAAATCGGATACGGTTGTGGCCGGAAGTTAACGAGAATTATTTATAATATTTGTTAAATTTCCTACTTATTGTATTTTATTATCATCTACCCCCACCGCAACCCTAAACTCAACCATCACATTAACGTAAAAACAGTAGTTGTACCGAGTATTATTTATGTTATGTATTAAATTACTCAATAAATTGTATATTTTAATACCTACCCCCACCCAACCCTAAACCCAACCGTCTGCATATGCAAATTAGACTTTACCGTCATACACCACCAAAGCACCCCCCCCTCCCCCCGCCCCCACCTCTTCACTTTTGTGCGCGGCACCTTTCCATCCTCGGGTAACATGCCGCATACGTTACCCCCATCTGTTCCGGGACCTCGCTTATCACAAATGAAGCACTGGATGAAGTAATGTGTGGTTAAGTGTGTGGCTCTCTGACATAAGCTCTGCTTGGTACAGAAGTTTGCGGAAAGCCTCTTAAATGGTCATGTGCTCAAACAGACCCTCGCTCCAACACACGTTTCTGACTCAACATTCAGGCCATTGTTTTGGGTTTAATCCCACTCTATCAAACCCTGAGCTTTTTTTCTCTGCCTATCAAGACTTCAGATCTGTTTATGTAAATATAATAGATATTTATATAGCCTTCATGGGAACTACAACGTGTGTCTGGAACCGACAATGGGAGTTCGCCCATAGTCTGTTCCAGACACATGTCTTAATTCCCTATTTAGAGAACATGGGTTACGCACATAACCAGGACGTTCCTCTTCAAGGGAACTACAACGTGTGTCTGGAATAGACTATGGGTGAACTCTCATAGTCTGTTCCAGACATGCGTCTCCATTCCCTATTTGGGGAACATGATTTACGTACATAACCAGGACGTTCCCCTTTATGGGAACTCCAACATGTGTCTGGAACAGACTATGGGAGTTCGCCCATAGTCTGTTTGACACACACGTCTCCGTTCCCTATTCCGGAAACGTGGGTAACGTATGTAACCAGGACGTTTCCCTGTTGGCAACAGGAACAGTTTACAAATTTTATACAAATTTTTCATTTTTTAATAAGCTTTTTAACTTAAAAAAAAAAATTCCAACAGTAAAAATAACAAATATCCTTTCCATCAAGGGAAACCAGCAACAATCAAGAATGCATTTATCATGTATGGCAATACTCCCAAAGCACTTCACAATCATGAGGGGGGTCTCTCCACACCACCCCCATTGTGCAGCATCCACTTGGATGATGCGACGGCAGCCACAGGACAACGGCGCCAGTGCTTCACCACACACCAGCTATTGGTGGAGAGGAGAGACAGTGATAGAGCCAATTCAGTAGATGGGGATGATTGGGAGGCCATGATTGGTTATGAATTTGCTAAGGCACACCGGGGTTACACCACTACCCAAGTGCCATGGGATCATTAATGACAACAGAGAGTCAGGACCTCGGTTTAATGTCTCACCCCAAAGACGGCGCTCACTGAGCAGTATAGAGTCCCCTTCACTATACTGGGGCATTAGGACTCACACAGGCTGCAGGTTAAGCGCCCCCTGCTGGCCTCACTAACACCGCTTTCAACAGCAACCTAGTTGCCCCATGTGGTCTCCCATCCAGGTACTGACCCTGCTCAGCCCTGCTTAGCTTCACTGAGTAACCGGTCTTGCGATGCAGGTTGATATGGCTGGCACAAAATGTAAACAAAGCCACTGAACTGAACCAGAATTGCGTATTCCTACTGAAAATGATCAATTGTTGTCATTTTTTTGAGCTGTACTAATCAGTCAGACTGAAGAATTAGTATAATTACTACTATAAGCCAATTTTGCACATACCTTTCTGGATAATTAAAATAATTAATTAAAAAATTATGTGATTAAATTGGCCTTAGTGTGTGTGTATGGGTGTTTCCCAGTACTGGGTTACGACTGGAAGGGCGTCCGTTGCGTAAAAAATATGGTGTAATAGTTGGCGGTTCATTCCGCTGTGGCGACCCCAGATTAATAAAGGGACAAAGCCGAAAAGCAAATGATTGAATGAATGTAACAACACAATTCTTGGGCAAATTGACTAAATAGTTGAACTGAATAGTTGGCGGTTCATTCCATTGTGGTGATCCCTGATAAATAAAGTAAAATGAATGAATGAATGTTCCAATTGGATGTGCTGGTCATTCAGCACGTTTTGCTTTCGTTTGATAGTAAATGAAAGCGTTCGTAGCGGTAAAACTCTCTGGTTTGGATATACTGCATATTTTAGCGGTGATCCCGTTCCCGAAATGCCAAAGCTGTTTGAGGAACTGCAGCTTTTAAGACCAACCCCTCAGTTAATAAGATAAAGTTCACCATGTAAACCTCTGTTTGTTAGGCTGACTGCATTTTCATATGAAGCTGTCTCAGGAAATGAGAGCTCAAGTAATAAGAGCGTTTGTTTTCCTTCAGCGCGGAGGGAAGCTTGTGTCGCAACTGGAATTTCTTACCCTCCTTCCAACCTACAATTTCAGCAGGAATTACAATGAGACTCGAGGCCAGGTTTCCTCCCAGCCCACTGTTTGTGTGGTTTTTCTCTATTCCTGCATTGTTCAGACGAGCTTTAAGACTCATCCGTCTTCCTCACTCACTCTTTTCGTCCGTCTTTTGCTGTTTTTGATCAGTGTTTTTAATCGCTGGCTTTCAGTCCGGGCAGCTGGAAAAGTTTAAGCAGGACTCGACTCTTAAATAAACAACACCTTTGGGGATACAGGCCTCGATTCCGGTAAACGTCTGGCCTTTGCACAATAGCCAACTTTCCTTTGTAGAGACAAGAGAAGCCAACACCGTCGTCTCTGTCTGTGCATCCCTCCATCTGTCTTTATTTCCCTGACACCATTTTATTCAGAAGTCTTTTCTGTGCTGTATGCTTAAATGTACAGCTGAAGACAGAATTATTCGCCCTCCTATGAATTTCTTTTTCTGTTTCAAGTATTTCTCAAGTGATATTTAATGGAGCAAAGAATTTTTCACAGTATTTCCTAGCCCCATTATGCTATATTTGGTTTGGATTGTCTACAGAACAAACCACTGTTATACAATGACTTGCCTAATTATTCTAACTTGCCTAATTAACCTAGTTAAGCCTTTAAATGTCACTTTAAGCTGAATACTAGTGTCTTGAAAAATATCTAGTCTAATATTATGTGCTGTCAAGATGGCAAACATAAAAGAAATCAGTTATAATTAGTTCCCCTTCATGGGAGTTCGCCCATAGTGTGTTCCAGACACGCATCTCCATTCCCTATTCGGTGAACGTGGGTTAACTATGTATCTAGGAGATCTATGTATCTCCTTCATGGGAACTACAATGTGTGTCTGGAACTGACTGAGGGAGTCCGCCCATAGTGTGTTCCAGACACGCGTCTCCATTCCCTATTCGGGGAACATGATTTACGTACATAACCAGGACATTTTTCTTCATGGGAACTACAACGTGTGTCTGGAACTGACTATAGGTGTTCGCCCATAGTATGTTCCAGACACACGTCTTCATTCCCTATTCGGGGAACATGGGTTACGTACATAACCAGGACGTTCCCCTTTATGGGAACTACAACGTGTGTCTGAAACCGACTATGGGAGTTCACCTATAGTCTGTTCCAGACACACGTCTCCATTCCCTATTCTGGGAACATGGGTTACGCACATAACCAGGACGTTCCCCTTCATGGGAACTACAATGTGTGTCGGGAACAGACTATGGGAGTTTGCTCATAGTCTGTTTGAGACACACGTTCGGGAAACGTGGGTTACATATGTAACAGGACGTTTCCTTGTTGGCAACAGGGACAATTTACAAATTTTAACAATAAAAATCAACAATAAAAAGTGTACATTTTTTTATTTTTTTTTAAAAACTTGTAAAAATTATTTTTTGAAAAATTCCAACAGTAAAAATAACAAATACTCTTTCCATCAAGGGTAACCAGCAACAATCAAGAATGCATGAATATATATGCTGTCATAGCTTTACAATCGAATAAATGTGATTATAATGGAAGTCAATGTGGCAAAAACAGCCAACAAAACATAATGAAAGGCTAGTAAATTTGCCCAGAGTGTATTGTTGAGGTTTTTTTTTTATTTATTACAAAGCATTCATCAAAATGAGATTTGTCACCCAAAATCATTCCATTTACCGAAACGCAGAGAAAGTTATGGCCAAATTAAGACTCAAAATCATCCCGGAGTGGATGAAAACACCCCAACAGAACACCCAAGGGTTAATCAAACCTGTCATGTGTAAACACACCCTTTGACTCAAATAAATGAGATCTGTATACAATAAGATGAGGGTTTTTTATTAACAAAGTAAATATTAAGAATAGAATGATTTAATTTATTCATGTGCAGATAAATACACGTAAACACAGTGACGCTTCTTCAGAGTAAAGCAAGTGTCCACGTACCAAAGTGTGCAGTTTTGTGGTTTGATGCACTTCTGATAGTACCCTGCCCTCACGTTCATGTTTCTCTTTTCTACAATGATGCTCTTTCTCTTTGAAACAGCTGAGTCAGGGGAGTGTTCACAGGCATGTGTGCACGTTACACAATTTCCAAAACCGTTGTTTTAACAGCTGCGATCACTGTGGCGAATCCCCCCCAAACCTCCTAAATACAGCTCATTCTGACCTTAAACTGTCAACCATCTCAAAGAATCTGAACCTCTCCTCCTTTAACCCTGTAGTTACAACTAACAGACTCATCAGTGGTGTAAAGAGAAGAACTACAAATACTCAGCTTTCTGTAATTGGGTATTTCTTAGGTATTGTACTTTAGTAATCACCCTCACTGTTAGTTTTTCTGCTTGTTCACACTACTTATTTAAAATTACTTGAAACAACACTAAGGCGACACCGTGGCGCAGTAGGTAGTGCTGTCGCCTCACAGCAAGAAGGTCTCTGGTTCGAGCCTCTGCTGGGTCAGTTGCCTTTTCTGTGTGGAGTTTGGATGTTCTCCCCGTGGTTGCGTGGGTTTCCTCCAGGTCCTCCGGTTTCCCCCATAAATCCAAAGGGGAATTGGGTAGGCTGAATTGTCCGTAGTATATGAGTGTGAATGATGTTTGGATGTATGGATGTTTCCCAGAGTTGGGTTGCAGCTGGAAGGGTATCTGCTGCGTAAAATGTGCTGGATAAGTTGGAGTTTCATTCCGCTGTGGCGACCCCGGACTAAGCTGAATGAATGAAACAACACAATTCTTAGGTTTTTTGGGCAAATTGACTACCCTTTCGTTATGTTGGGGCCGATTTTTACCCCTTTGACTTCCATTATAATCACATTTTTTGATCGCAAAGCCATGATTGCATGATAACCTCAGACACTGTTCGTTGGTTCCTGTTGGTTGTGCACCTTTTTAACAACCAAGTTCATCGACGCCATTATAACGACACAGATCACTCTGCCTATTCATGCCCGAGTCCTGCGGGAACAGTGATTGACAGGTGGTCATCTGTGTGTAGCTTTTCTTTATCTTTTCTGATTCAGTTATGGGTAAAACAAAGACCATGAGGGTCAGGTAGCTGAAACGGCAACAAATAATTAATTAGTTTTAAATTAATTAATTATGGATAAGTAATTAATTCACCGCTGCCAATGATGACGATGCCATCGTCCATCTTGATGTTTCACATTAGACATCGTACAACGCCAAATTAGTTGACATTGCCCAACCATAATACTGATACTAACACCTAAAAGAACTTTATTTTAATTTCATGGGACCTTTACTCCCATAAATTGGGACCTGGGCTGGATTGT
>CAIGQQ010000641.1:1580289-1585319 GCA_903798035.1 Danio albolineatus
TATGGATGTTTCCCAGAGATGGGTTGAAACTGGAAGGGCATCCGCTGCGTAAAACGTGCTGGATAAGTTGGTGGTTCATTCCGCTGTGGCGACCCCAGATTAATAAAGGGACTAAGCCGAAAAGAAAATGAATGAATGAATGAATGACACTAGGCTATCGGAACCGTGCCCAGGCACATTTGACCCCCTTTTCCCGGTTCGTTTGACAAGTGTGAGTGCTCTAAATCGGGCCCAGGTGCAGTTCAGTTGGCCGGCCCTGGCCCGGTTGAAAAAGGTGGTTCAGAGCGCGGATCGGTTGAGCTTTGGCGCTGTACTCTTTAGTGCCTGAACGTGAAGCTAAAGACGTCTTCAGGGGGCTGAGCCTAAGCACAGTTCAATACAACCATGCCTAGTGTGAGTGCACCCTAAGATGCAGCAGCCGCTCAGTGTAACTCAGTTGTTTCCTCTTCTTCTTCCTCCTCCTCCTCCAGTGCGCAGTCATGCGTGTGAGCCAGATCAGTTCGGGAAAGCTGGAGGTTGTTCAGACATCTGTTTGTTGGGAAACAGCCACAAGAGCCGGACGTGTCGCTGTCGCTCCGGCTTCAGCCTCGGCAACGACGGCAAATCCTGCAAAAGTAAGTGACATCACTCAGAACATCCTCAGAACTGTGTTTACTCCTGTCTCAAGTGACGTCTTAAAGGCACAGCTCACCCAAACATTCTGTCATCATTTACTCCCTCCTCACTTGCTCGAACCTTCAGCAGGTTCTTTCTTCTGTTGAACACTATTTGAAGAATGTTGGAAACCTGTAGCAGTGACTTGCATAGTAGTTGTTATTGCCAATTGACAATGGTTACAGGTTTCTAACGTTCATCAGAATGTCTTCTTTTGTGTTTAACAGGGTTTTAACCACTTGAGAAAGAGTAAATAGTAATAATCTATAAATAATCTAATTTTTTGGATAAATTATGGACCAACCCATTGTGATTTTAACCCAAATTAGGGTTAAAATTTGAACCTATCCAGCATTTGGGTTCATTTTTTATATGCATTTTACCCCAACTGTAACGACTTAATGAGTTTCTATACACAAAAGATCCTGCCTGCACGTGCACCTCGCGAAACGGACAAGGCTTTTATACTCGCCGCGTTCGCCGTTGTTATATTCTTTAAAACGACAGAGGGCGCTCAAATGAAACTGATCGTAAAGTCAGACAGATAAACAGAGAAGTAGAAAGTTTCAGGAACTACGTCATATCATTATATCAATCAAGATTTTTAAACTAATTATTTTTATTGTTTTAATAAATTGTTGTTTAATTAAAAGGATTTTTGTAACCATTCAAGATTTTTTAAATCAAACTTTGATGTATCACTTGCTTTTGTTCATATCTCGGACAGTTTTACCTATTAAAGTGTATTAAAATATTAATGACAACAGAACACGGGTTCCTCAACAAATATATTTTAATTATGGCAAGAATTAAAGCAAAAAAGTACACTTAATAAATAATACAGATGTTTTTTTTATTTATTTAGCTGCTCCACAATTCACACAGTACTGTCTGGCTAGTTTCTGTCCTCTTCTCATACTAAAAAGGCAATAATAATCCAACATTCCTGACCATCATCACCATAAAGCCTAGAAAAACGGCATCATGTTGTAAACTGATTGGTTCAAATATTCCTGTCCAGTTATCAAAGACATCATTAGTTCTTTAATTATAGTTTTTTAACTATTAAATTGTTTTAAATTCAGTTGTAATATCTACACTAGTGTTAAACCTGTGACTGGTGGAAAAACATATTCAGTAATTGTGTACATGGGTCATCATTGGCCTCTTTTGGCTTTAATAAACTCACCCCTCAGGTTTTTCCAAACGTTTTAACAACTTTCCCACTGCTGTTGCAATTTCTAGCCAAGAATTATTGATGATCTGGTTATATATGGTCACTGATCATAAAGATATCTTTACATTCGTACCTGTTTCAGACAAAATCTCTTTAAAGTGATTCATAAACAACTCAACTCAGACGCGGCGCCGCGTGCACTGTTCGCTCGAGTCTCAAAAAATACCCTGCGCTCCGCCAGCCGAAATCATGTCACGCGCACCCAAAGCGAACATCCGCAAACTCCGCGATGACGTCATATTTGCGAACGGACAGAAATATACAGTAGCTGTAAATACCCTGCTACTTATGAATGAAGATGAAATAATAGGACAAAACATTATAATTACTTCATTAATCATTAAAAACTTGTTAACAGCTTTATTATTATTGTAAACGTGTTAAATGAAATGAAGATTCATTTTGGAAAAGTTAAATTAAAAAAAATAAAAGACCACTAAAATAAACGACAACTAAATAAAAGTAAAATAAATAAAAATAAATATAAAATAAATAAAAGTAGGTACAAACATACATACAAATAGGCCTAAATAAATTAATATACAAAGCGTTTAGCCTTAAAATAGAGAGATGTACAGTGTTTGTTATTTTAGAGTGACTAAGTCAGTTACTAAATAAGCTTTTTAATTTATGTTTTCGTTTTCGTTTACATTTTCGTTGTGTTTTAGTATCTAATTTTACGCCTCCATTATTGTCCATAAATAATAAATGAATAATTAAATAGGCCTCAATAATTATTTACTTAAAGACATTGTATGTAGTGTAAAGTGAGTCTACAATGACAGTAGAAGTGTGCTTCTTCCGTTTAAATCCGCTCTTCTTGTCTTCTTTCAAGGTCGTGTGTTCAGAGGTCACTCGTAAATCACAGATCAATACTAATGACTCTTCATTGAGTATTCAAAGCAATCATCTTGAAATCAATAGAGGGTTCAATTGAATTTACCTTCCTCTTTTTGAGAGATTGAGCTTGAGTTCAGGTCAAAGCTTGAGTCTAAATGTCATGCATCAGTGGCGAGATCAGACTTTTTAAGAATAAGCATACCTTGGTGTACTTCTGTGTTAAAATAGGCAAACATGCATGAGAGGACAAATAGGGATGCACATTTCAGCAGAAAAAAACATTACCATTTGTCCGGAGGAGATACATTGGGGAAAATAAGTATTGAACACATCACATTTTCCTCAGAAAACATATTTGTAAAGGAGCTGTTAACTTGAAATTTTCCTCAGATGTTGATAACAACCAAAGAAATCCATATATGCAAAGAAAACGAAACTAATTAGTTTACAAATTAAGTTATACAGTATGTAATAAAATGAAATTACGCAGGGGAAAATTATTGAACACATGAAGAAAGGAAGGTGTAGTTTGGCAGTGAAAGCCCAGACAGCACCGCCCAGACTGCAAGCTGCAGCACCATTTTATGTCTGTATTGTTTGAGTTTAAAAAAAAAATCTGCTTCAATCCCTTGTCAGCAGCTCTTTTAGAGGTATTATACCCAGGAAAAATGTGACAATGTGTTCAATACTTATTTCCCCCGCTGTATGGTCTGAAAACATGAACAGGACTTTAAAAATGTGTAATTTTACACACGAGTGTGTGTGTATATATATATATATATCCAAAATAAAAGTTTAACATAATATTTGTTTGTTTACTGTGTATATTTTATTATGAATATATAAATACACACATGCATATACTTGATAAAATGTTGGTTTATATTTAGATATCTAAAAAATATATGTGTATGATACAAATTTTACATTTGAATATGATGTAACTACTTTGATGTAACTTTTTTATATATAGTTTTGGCTTCTATGAATGTGTTTATCACATATACATAATAAATATATATAACACACACACATAATATGTCAAAACAAACTTTTATTTTGGATGTGATTAATCACGATTAATTTTTGGACAGCCCTAATATATATATATATATATATATATATAAATACATAACTTTTAACTATCTGAACAGAATAACTGTTGCAGGTAGAGGCCAAACAACACCACACTGCAAAATAAATGCATTTCTCAGATTATTTTGATTGTTTTAATGAAAAAATCACTTTATTTCGACATATTAGTTATGAAAACAAGACAATATGTTTTGATATGAAAATGCTTCTTGATTTAAGAATGTTTAGATATTTGGACTAGAAACAAGAGAAAAGCTCCAAGTAAGAAAATCATTTTTTGCGGCCGTCTTTTGGCTTGTAGATTCATTGCATAAAAATTGTGAAAAATCAGGTCAAAACATTGATATTGCGTTAATGAACATGTTTTTTAAAAAATATGTTTTTTTTTGGTTGTTTTATGCTATAAAAAAACCAAACAAAACATCACAGCCTTTATTGCTATATACCATCCTGTTAAGTTGTTATTATTTTTTAATAACTAAGTGCTGTTTAACTAACTGTTCAACTGTTGTGCTAATTATTTTAACTTCTATATTCATAATTTCTTTCAAAAATCAAAGAAATAGCATCAGAAAATACTACAAAAACACACAATATACAAAACAATACATGTGTGTATTATTATTTCTGTGTTTTTAATCTAGATTTATTTCCATTCAATTCCTGGTAACTCTCTAATCCCCAGAGCCCGAGCATGAGTTATTCCTGGTGTATGGGAAAGGGCGTCCGGGTGTTATCCGTGGGATGGACATCAACCCTAAAGTTCAGGATGAATACATGATCCCCATTGAGAACCTGATGAACCCTCGAGCGCTGGACTTCCATGCTCAGAGTAACTTTATTTACTTCGCCGATGCCACCAGTTACCTGATTGGCCGACAGAAGATTGACGGCACAGAGAGAGACATCATCCTGAAAGAAGGTAATAGGGTGAATCATTTAGTACTTATAAGTTAGGGATAAAGTGCATCCAGGAGGTTGTTATCACAGAATAAATCTGAAGGGTGTCTTTTGTAAAAACAATCATCCTGGATGTACTTTATCCTGCTTATTACATGGCTATTTGCTATAAAACATAAAAATTAGACACAAAACAATGTGTTATGAGCCATAGTAGTTTATTAATTCTTGAATTAAACACAAAGCTGACAGGATTAAAACAGCTGATGGAGTATACACTAACCTGCGCATTATTCAGACACTA
>CAIGQQ010000641.1:1621211-1641485 GCA_903798035.1 Danio albolineatus
GTGTGTGTGTGTGTGTGTGTGTGTGTGTGTGTGTGTGTGTGTGTGTGCGTGTGCAGGTATCTGTTCTGGACAGAGTGGGGTCAGTATCCCCGTATTGAGCGCTCTCGTCTGGATGGATCCGGCAGAGCAGTGCTGGTCAATGTCAGTATCAGCTGGCCCAACGGCATCTCTATTGACTACCAGGTAAACATCACACACTCACACACACTTCCTCTAAAATATAACATGTTTAAAGGTGCTGTGTGTACGTTTTTGACTCTTATACAGCATAAGAACAGCACAATATGTGTGCAGATATTCAGAAACATGCTGAGTGAACATACTTGTTTATCTGAAAAACAATGCTGGAGTCAGATATTCTGCTTTCAGTATGTGTTTTCCGTGCTGAACGCTGTCTTTGTTTATGTTCTTTTAACCCACCCAATGCCAGTTTAGCCAATTATATTTTAGCACGGCGCCACGGTGGCGTAGTGAGTAGCACGTTCGCCTCGCAGCAAGAAGGTCGCTGGTTCGAGCCCCGGCTGGGTCAGTTGGCATTTCTGTGTGGAGTTTGCATGTTCTCCCAGTGGTTGCGTGGGTTTCCTCCGGGTGCTCCGGTTTCCCTCACAGTCCAAACACATGGTATAGGTGAATTGGGGAGGCTTAATTGTCCGTAGTGTATGAGTGTGAATGTGTGTGTGTATGAATGTTTCCCAGAGATGGTTGCAGCTGGAAGGGCATCCGCTGCGTAAAAATATGCTGGATAAGTTGGCGGTTGATTCCGCTGTGGCGACCCCAGATTAATAAAGGGACTAAGCTGACAAGAAAATGAATGAATGATATTTCAGCACACTGGGTTGCCTTGGTGGAAAACAGTGTATTTCATTCATTCAGTTATTCAGGAAGGCTCTGAAAGCATGCGTTCGTGACCGAAATGTGACCTCTGGTGGACAGTAGCAGACTCTGAAATGAGACAGATTCAGTTCCACATGAGGTTATTAATTAGCAAATTATATAAATATTACAACCGTAAACATTAGGTGAGCAGGTTACACTGTATTCTAACAACATGCTTCATGATGAGATACACAGTGATGAGCAGTTTGGCTGTTTGCACCAGATGAAACACGACAGAAATGTAAATACAGCCATTCAGAAGCACAGAATAGTGCACTCACTCGTGAAACGGCAAGGTTTATAATCTATTTAATACATATTAAACCTCTATAACATTATTAAATGTAGACACTGAATCACTGATATGTGTTTAGTGTTTAGTTTAATTTTGTCTTTATAATCTGAAGTGAGCTATCTGCTGCTGCTTTCAGTATATGGCAGTAAATGTCATGTAAAATATCGTTCAATCTCACATTGTCAGCATTTAGCACTGAATAAAGCACATGAGGTGTACCTGAGCTGATCATTGTCAGTTTTCTGTAGTCTTCGAAGGTCCTTGTCTTCGCTACAACATACCAATAACGCTAGAAACTGTGCATGTAGTTGATAAATTTTAACAAATAAACAAATAATAACAAATAATAAATTAGCCGAATCCAGCACTGAACTGAGAGATTCTGGAAGTTCTCCTTTGTCAAATGCTAGCTATATATATTTTTCCAATTCTCTGAAACATAATTAAATTAAAATGTGAGCACTTCTGTCTTTGTGTCGTGTCCTTTAGAAGCCCAAAATACAGAAACAGAAGAAGCTCTGTGGAAATAGCAGCGTTTGGACGGCATTTTAGCTTTCCTGCAATAACATTACAGCGCCTCTGGCCACGCCCCTTCACTGCACGTGGTTAATGCGTGTAACCTGAAGCGTTTGCCAGGATGTATTTTTTTGTAGTCCCAAAACTTCATTTGCTGTAGGCTTTGCTAAGCTAAAGGCCTGTGCACACCAAGACGTTTTTTGGTCGACGTTTAACGCCTCGCAACTAAATAAAGGGCGTCAATGTGATTGTGCACACCAACGCGCAAAACGGCAGGCGTAAAAGCATAATTTTTAAAGAAACGCCTCTTGCTTGTTTTTTTGTTTTGACGTCTCGCGTGTACGGAGCCGCTGAAGTTACAGTAAACACCCCTTGGAGGCGCTCAAGCGCAAAACTGCTAATGTGAGCGCAGATGCCCAGAGGCGATATGAACGTGGATCTGCTTATTGCACTGGTGAACAATAATAATTTCTTCATCACTAGAGCTGCTACTTGAACCATCCATGCTTTGCCGATCGCCAAAACAAGCGTGTAAACGTCCTCTTTTCTTCTTCTGTGTAACAAGCGGGTGTCAGAAGCTTGGCGCCACCCTGAGCGCCATCTAACGTCAAGGAGTGATTTTGCATGCTCTTCTGCTCAACGCCAGAGAACATCGCTTGGGCTTGAATGCGGAAAAGCGTCTCGAAAAACGCTGGCGATAAACGCAAACGGAAAGCGTCCCAGTGTGTACGAGCCTTAACTCTGTAATAGCCAATGTCTCCCTTTGCATTGAACTTTTGAGCGTCATACATTCGGAGATGTTGTTTAAGTTCACACAGCTACATTACACATCAACTACAGTTTAACATATGATATCATAGTGAACCACCTCTTTAAAAGTAACTTACCCAGCACTGCTAATGTGGATGATGTGTGTGTGTCCTGCAGGACGGTTTGCTGTACTGGTGTGACGCTCGCACAGATAAGATCGAGCGCATTAATCTGGAGACGGGGGAGGACAGAGAGGTGGTGCTCGCCAGCAACAACATGGACATGTTCTCGGTGTCTGTGTTTGAGGGCTACATCTACTGGAGCGACCGGTCAGTATCTTTCACAGTAATGCACACATCACACGTCCACACCACAGAACATTTAAAGTACACATCAAAACTAGCCATAGTGATTTTATTAGTTCGCATCGCTAGTTTTGTGCTGAACAATTAATCTGTGCATGTCATTAAGACAGCATATTTATAGTTTGCACTTGTAATCCTTAATTGAAATCTGAAAATGCACTTCCTGTTTAAATTCTCAGATAAGGTCTGTGTGAAGTAATGGGCGTGGCTAACATACTTAACCACGCCCTCCAGCTGTCAGTCAGCAAACAGAAATGGTGAGGAGGGGAAGGAGGAGTCTGTAAGACTGTAATAATTCTCCCCAAACCCTTTCCACATCTTTCTGAATGACACGACTACTTTACTACATCCAATCAGCTCTCAGTAGAAAAAAACAAGCCACGCCCACCGTTTTCTCATTTAATAATCCGTTTCTCTATTTACCTTATTCCGCTCCGCCCACTTTTAATACTTCGCTCTTCCGCATTTTGTCATCCAACTTCCGGTACACTGACACAGTACATCAGAGGACTGATCCGGAAAGTCACCACATAGTGTATAGTTAGCTGTCATTTTAGAAAAATAACATATAATGCTAGTTCAGGAAATGTTTTGAGCTGGGAGTACGTTTAAACCCCCCTGCAGCGATCAGATGGTCTCATATTCCCCCATCCATCGTTACCGTTAATGTGGGAAGACGATATGAGCCAGAGGTAACTTACGGGGATATTTTAAACACTTTGTCCTGTCACATGGAGTAGATGGAGCGTTTATGAAGACTTATAAAAATACAGAGGCCTACTAATATTCACACAGTGGGAAAGTTGGTGGTGTTCTACTACACAGAGAGGGGGATTTTGTCTTTTTAAAAGCAGATGTGCACCCCAGCCAGTCCAGCAGTCCATGCCACTCAGTATGGGGGCTACTTATGGCCCGTTTCCACTGAGTGGTACGGTACGGTACGGTTCGGTACGCTTTTAAGGCCGTTTCCACTGTCTAAAAGCGTACCGAACTGAACCGTACCGTATCCCTTTTTGGTCACCCTTTCGAAAGGGTACCAAACCCAGAAAGGGTGCCGTAAGGTGGAGCTAGACGCGCAGCTGAACGCCATTGGCTTACAGAGATACGTCATTTGCTCACGCAACAAGCAGAATGAAAACAAAGGACCCGTCATGTTTAATACACAGCCGAGAGACAATGCTCCGAAAAAATATCAGCATATAATAACGAGCCATGGTCGACCAGAGCTTAAACAAACATTGTCGTCTTCTTGAACGGCCACAAAGCCGAGAGAAGAGCAGATTCTTCTGCGTTACGAGCCCATAAGCGCGAGCGCGGTAGGTTTCGCTTCTCTCTTGTGCCCGCGTCTGCGTCAATGTTTGAAATAACAAAGTTCTTAACCTGGACTATTATAAACTGGGAATGACGGAGTTACTCTCTAACGAGAGAATAATGACGGAGAGGCTACATGTACTGGTGAAGATTAAAGACACAGATGAGAGGTTTGCACAGACGGGGCTCTGTTTCGTATTGTTTTTGAACCTAAATAAGGCATACATGTCTGCTGTGTGTAGTTTTTCTGTAATTTGGTAACATCGGAGACTGTGTGGGGCTGTATGGGTTCATATATGCTGCATTTATATATTTATTTGATATAATCGCGGACCGTAGGCTATTTCTCATCATTGATCTGCAGTTATAATCAGATCATGTTCAGTCAGTAATGACATTTTTACACCAGTGTTTATGTGTATAATAAAGCATCTGTTTTGTGAGAAGTGCTTCTCGTATGATTTTTGAACGACCCGTACAGCTTTACTGTAGACATTTCCTCGAGCGAAAATGACGTCGACAAACTTTCTGTCGTACACCACGCCCACCAAAAGAGTACCCTTTTGCAGTGGAAACGCAAGCCTGATAAAGGTGACCCGTACCGACCCGTACCGTACCGTACTGTACCACTCAGTGGAAACGGGCCATTAGTAAGCAGGGATCAGTAGTGACTACAGGATATTCCTGCATCGCTGGTTTAGGAAGGTCCAGTAGCCACGCTGCCTTTATATTATGGAAGGCAAGTAAATATATAAATAAATAATATCTTGTAAGGTCTGTGTTAACATAACCATAAATATAAACAGTAAGCTAACTTATTTGTGTAATAATACACAGCTACTGACTCGGTCACCATCAGCAGACTGAGTATCTGGTCAAATCTCTTAATTTGTGAGGTGTTGAGCTTATTCTTCAGTGCTGAAGTTGCTTGTTTTGGCGATTGTATTAGATCTTCCGATTCAGTCGCCTATGGGAGAAATGACTAGGAATAATAAACGATAGAAAATAGTCAAACTACTCGCTCTACAAACAAGTGTTTGCATGACTATACAGACAAAGCAGAATAATATAATAAGAAAACATCAGTTTGCAACATCAAGCAGCAGAACGAGCTGTTTTTAATGTCTAAGAATGAATGGAAGTGAATGAGAATGGGACAAAGAGAGTCTCGAGACAAAGAGACTCAAATGGCTGCGTCCGCTCATACGCGGAGAATAAGGTCAATAAACTGCGTCACAATACGATAAGAAAATGGTCTCAGCTTCTGGTTCATGCGGATTTCAATATTAAAGTCTTGTATATAACTGTACATGTGTGAAGTTGACATCATGGTTTTGTCTTTAGGACTCATGCGAATGGCTCAATCAAGCGTGGCAGTAAAGACAACTCCACAGATTCAGTCAGTCTGAGGACGGGCATCGGCGTCCAGCTCAAAGACATCAAGGTGTTCAACAGAGCAAGACAAATAGGTGAGTCTTTAATAAGTGATGAGTAGGCCCACACTGTATCTGCACGTGCAGATGTTTAGCCCATCATTGATTCTGTTTATTTACTTGTGTAAATGTGTGTAAATGTATATTTATTCAGTTTTTAAATTAATTTCAGTGATAATATTGACTAATATGAAAATATACACATGATTTATTTACAGTACAGTTTGTAAAGTCATATTTTCTGTGTTTTACTAGATATTTTATATGAGAGACTTGCTTTTTTTACCAAATAAAGTGGATCTAATTGGATTTGCATTGTAAACATTTAAGTAAAAAATGTCTTACTTTTTATTTCATATATTATTTATTATATTATTTTATATATCATTTTTATTATATATATTTCATAATGTTTTAGTTATGATACTCCCAAAATAATTCCGCATAAATATGCTGATTTTTAACAAAATACTCCGCAGAAATAGCAAAAAATGTCCGCAGATTCCATCTGGCCCTGGTGATGAGCGAATCATACAGCACTGTGCTGAAACAACATCACTGTGTGCACTGATACTGTTTAAAATATGAACGTCATTCATTTTATTGACCCCTGCATTGGTGAACTCTGTATTTTGATTGGTTAGCACATGTTCTTTGTTTGTTGAAGCCACAATTAAGTAATTAATTACCCTTCTGTCAATTTTTATTTCTTATTTCAAATATTTCCCAAATGATGTTTAATAAAGCAAGGAATTTTCATAGTAGTTTCATAGAGTGTTTCCCCCTAATTTCTGTTCAACGGAGAGCAGAATTTTTTAACACATTTTTAAACATAATAGTTTTAATAACTCAATTCTAATCACTGATTTATTTTATCTTCACCATGATAATAGCACATAATATTAGACTAGATATTCTTCAAGATACTAGTATTCAGCTTAAAGTGACATTTAAAGGCTTAACTAGGTTAATTAGCAACATGGGCTCATTCTGAAAATGTAGCCCTACATACATTTCCGGAGATCGCGAATTATGTTGCCAGAGGTACTTATGGCTGCATTTCATCTTTAAAACGAGCGATACAGGCCGGTATGATTTCGTTCCCTTTCGCACTTACCAGCTGACCGCTTACCTCTGTATGGACGGCTTTCCCGCTGTTACCAGCTTGTCCAGTGGCTTGCCACGTACGTTGGCGGACTTGAGACGCAGAGAGGAGTTGACCACGATGACGGGGTTCGAGTCTGGTGAAGAACGGTTCCAGAAAGCGGTTAAGACAAAATTAAAAAAATAAAATAAACATGTAAATAACAGGGTGAGAATGTGGCAAAATCTGAAAACGTGGTAAAAGACAGGCGAGGACTTTTCTTTTTCTGGATTGCTTTTGAAAACATTGTCGGTTGGGTTTAGGGATGGGGATGGGCGAAGCAAGCGGTGCTGGATTTACGCGAGAACAGGCGCGAATGGCACACGCGAGAGAATTTTGAGATCTGTAAAGTATACACAGCAGCTGTATTTGATTCGCAAAAACAAAAACTGCAAAAATAAAAAACGTAGCTCCTGGGACGTATTAAGCGTTCTCTAGAAATGCATATAGGGGTACGTATTCAGAATGAGCCGGGGTACTTAATTAGGCAAGTTAATTCAGCAAGTCATTGTATAACAGTGGTTTGTTCTGTAAACAATCCAAAACTAATATTGCTTTTTATAGGAGCTAATAATAATGCACTTAAATTGCTTTTAGAATAATTAAGAACTGCTTTTATTCTAGCAGAAATAAAACAAATAAGACTTTCTCCAGAAGAAAAAATATTAGAGGAAATACTGTGAGAAATTCTTGAATCTGTTCAACATCATTTGGGAAATACTTGATAAGGAAAAACATTACAGGAGGTAATAATTCTATAACTAATAATAACTAATAATAACAATTAATCGAATAATCTAATAAATGTACTATATGTAAAATGATCTGAAACAATTTTCTTTTTTTGGTGTGGGGGGGAGGGGGGGAGCGCATCTTAATTGTTTAATGTTCAATAATTTAACTTAATTCCCTCATATTGCCCCGACACAAATCACCTGTTTTTAACACAACATTTTCAATGGTGATGTTCATTTCATCCCTGTTTCTGCGCAGGCACTAACATCTGCAAGATTAATAACGGAGGCTGTCAGCAGCTGTGTCTGTACCGCGGGAACGCTCAGCGGACGTGTGCGTGTGCTCACGGGATGCTGGCGGAGGACGGCCAGAGCTGCAGAGATTACGACGGATACCTGCTGTACTCGGAGCGCACCATCCTCAAGAGCGTGCACTTGTCCGACGAAAACAACCTCAACGCCCCCATCAAACCCTTCGAGGACCCCGAACACATGAAGAACGTGATCGCGCTCACTTTCGACTACCGCGGAGGAGGCGGAAAAGGAGCCAACCGCATCTTTTACAGCGATATTCACTTCGGAAACATCCAGCAGATCAACGACGACGGCTCTGACCGCAAGACTGTTGTGGAGAGTAAGTTGTGTTTTACAAATTCTGATGCTTTAAAGGAGCTATTATGCAAATGTCACTTTTATAAGGGGTGTAAACACAGTTGTGTGGTAAGAGCCTGTGAATATAACCAGCTTCTAATGGTAAACATGTATTGTTTATAATCAGGCTTGATCAAAACAGTCTGCAGGAACACTTTGATTGACATTCTCCCTTTGTATGTGACATCAGAGGGGGAAAGCCCCGCCCACTAGTGACCATCTCTCCCTCATTAGCATAAACAACAGCCGTGAGTGAGAAGCAGCCGTCTGTCATTAGAGTTTTGAATCTGCCACTGTTCAGACCAAGCGGCAACCTCCCGCTCTCCCTCGGGAAGCCAACACGGAAGTAACTGAAACTGCAATTCATCGAAAATTCCGCTAGTCCTGCTCCATAATAGAGCAAATCTCTAATGAGCCCACTGGTGAAATGGCCAACTTTACAGCAGAAAAAAAGGTGTTTACAGCCTGGTACAAAGAACGATCGTGGTTCATATAGCTGATATTACCCTTCATGATAATGGTGAGGGGGTGAATTTTTTTATAACTCATCCGTTTCCTTTATATTTAGCTAAATTAAGTTTGCATAATTAAGGGCGTGGCCACTTGAGTGACAGCTAGTCGCGCTGGTCGCCGTCACGTCACCTCAGCTGATTCCGTCTGATTAGCCGCTGATCTCGGCATATTCATCGTATTTTTGTGTTGTTTTATGCGGCTTTACACAGTCAGTCGCCTTTTGGAATTATTTCCTACAATTATCAGATAATATGGCATGCTGTGTACACTTAATTGTGCTCACAAACCATTCAAGTGGCCTCCGTTTCCCAGGTGAGTGAAATTATATACTTATACCATCTCTATATATGTAATTGCTTTATTTAGGATAATTTATGATTTATAATGTTCTTCAGAACTCTAATGCACTCCAGAATCTGACAGATTGATCAGCTGTAGGCTATAAAATCGTCATCTGAAGCGTTGTCATACAGTGTTCTGCCTGGATTTCCTAAATAGCCCTGCATTTACTAACACAGACTATATCTGAAGTGTTTGGATGTATTTTGCACTTTCTTCCTGTTGAAAAACGTCATAAGAACGATGTTAAGTGGCTTGATGTATTACAGCAGTGTTTTCAACAGACTAAACACTTTATTTATATGTTGTACAACCAAGCACGTGTGGTCAGAACACAAACGAGTCGCAGGTAATGAAATATAATGTGTTTCTCCCATAAGAAAGCTCTTAGCTAAATGCCAGCATGCGTCCTGTAGCTCCGCCTCTTTGCCCTTGTTTGGTATGCCTCGGTTGGTGCGAAGACACGCGAACAAAATGGCAACGGTTGGCCACGCCTACTAGTAGCTTCTTTTGGGTTCATCAGAAACCTATGGGTGACGTCACGGATACTATGTCCATATCTTTTACAGTCTATGGTTCTGACTCATAAGCATCAGTAGCTCCGCCCTCTTCTGAAAAAGAGTACAGTCTCATTTGAATTTAAAGCGATAGTCACTAAAACACCACAATTTAAGTTTCTGGTAATAGCTCATTTCCTTCAACAAACGCATGATAGTTAAAACATTTCATAAGTGCTGTCAGTGTTTGCTCCAGTAACGTAGAGCACGTGTGTGTGTGTGTGTGTGTGTGCAGATGTTGGCTCAGTCGAGGGTCTGGCATACCACAGAGCCTGGGACACTTTATACTGGACCAGTTACACCACCTCCACCATCAGCAGACACACCGTGGACCAGAGCCGCTGGGGCGCCTTCGACCGGGACACTGTGGTCACCATGTCTGGAGACGACCATCCAAGAGCGTTCGTCCTGGACGAGTGCCAGAAGTGAGATCTTACACACATTTTATTAGTTTCACTACAGAAAAAAACGGTGTAAGGGATTTGTGGAGCACAAACAGTCCTCACTTTAGATTAGGTCACAAAACTGGATGAAGTGGAGATAATAAAGCATTTATGGTAACTCTTTATAAGAACGACACACTATAAGGGTGATTTCACACTAGGTTCAATTGCCTGGACCGTACCCAAGTATAACACTGACAAATAATGCACATTTGATCAGTATTTCAGAAACGGCGTTTGAATATCACCAGTGGTGAACTCAACTCATTTCTATTGCATTCATTGAACGTGATTTTTTAAAATATCAACATTTTTTAAAAATGACTCTGCAAGTAAAATATTACGTGCAGCTAAAATGTTATATGCAGTAAAGACTTTCATGCCGCTACATATGCTAGGGTATGAAGTATGAGGCTCATTGTGGATACGCATCCCTGTCTACATTTCTGGTGTAAGGTCCAGCCAGATAGTCCAACGGCGGTATCTACTGCTGGATGAAGGCTCATTTGCACGTTCTATCTTTCCAGGGCACAATGTTGATTTACTTCAAGTTTATCTCACATCTGACTCCAATTTTGATATAAGATGGTTTTAGAATGTTAATACGTTTGTTCTCGTTTTATCTGACTCCATTTTATAGTTTAATATTACTTTATTAATTTAGTGGTCTTGAGACATTTTGGTATATATTTGAATAATCTTATAACTCTTACCGATTTTTCCCATGTACAACTTAATTAATTCTCAAACAATAACCAGGGGTTAGACTGGGTAATCTATAGTTCTGGTTTTCCATGATTGAAATAATCACGTACAACTGAATTAACGCCGAAACATTAACCAGGGGTTAGACCAGTATCTCTATAGCTCCAGTTTTCCATGATTGAGATAATCACGTACAACTTAGTTATGATTGAAATATTTAATCAGCGGTTAGTTCGTCAGCATCATTTAAGACGCGCCACCTTTCGGCTTCACATTCATCTTAATGCATTTATTCTGACTCCATTAGTACTTCTTACTCTTATTTACTCATTTATTGTGAATCTATGTTACTTTACGCCGGCAGTAATGCATCAGAGATTCACTAGTGTGGTCAACGATTAGGGGTTTGTGATCAATACTATTTAATAGACAGACAGACAATGCCATTATTTAAATAGTAATCTCATTTGATTCTTGTAATCATCTACATACAACTTAGTTAAAGTTCAAGCAATAACCAGGGGTTAGACTGGGTAGTCTATAGTTCTGGTTTTCCATGATTGAAATATTCACGTACAACTTAATTAACGCCGAAACATTAACCAGGGGTTAGACCAGTATCTCTATAGCTCCAGTTTTCCATGATTGAGATAATCACGTACAACTTAATTATGATTGAAGTATTTAACCAGAGGTTAACCGTCAGCACCATTTAAGATGCGCCACCTTTCGGCTTCACATTCATCTTAATGCATTTACTCTGACTCACCGTAGTGATTTGCGAAGAATAACAAAATTGAAGTCAAACAACAAGTTGGAATTTCTAGGATCTCAAACATGATTGATAAAGTCACTTGCATTGATATAGAACAGTTCTTACTTTGAGGTGACCATTTTGTGTGAGAAGAGGGTGCATAAAACAGAGGGGGTTTTGGGATATACTTCAGATGTAAATGAAGGGAAGAGCCAATTTGTCTGTGTTTTCAGCTCATGTCTTTGAATTGCCAAAGACATGAACTCAAAGTCTTACACTGGAAAGTGCAAATTATGTAGCGAGAGGTACGTATGGCTGCATTTCATCTTTAAATTGAACGCTACGGTGATTGTCAGCTGGTAGATAGAAAAGGAACAGAAGCCGGCGGTGATGTATACCGCCCCGTAGCGTTCGTTTTACAGACGAAATGCAGACGTACAGACGTACCTCTGGCCAGGGGCGCCTGCAGGATTTTATTCAAAGGTACGCACATATCCAGCACCACCCCGTACCGTCATCCCTTATTCCTAAAGAATGTTTTAAACACCTTGAATGGTAGCGGTTCCATGCGAGGAGGCTGTGCAGCTGGATCAGTATTGTCCAATGAATGAGACACGGGCTGGTCCTGGAGGTGCTGATGAGTGTGTGGGGAAGCAATATTTGTCTCATTAGTTTTAGGCCTTTTGTTTAGCTGTTTTAAAGAACGTCTACTCATTTTGAACCTTGTTTTAAACAATAGCTATCTTAAAGGGCCACGAAACCCCCCAGTCTCAGCGTGGTGTTTTCACACCTCTAGTTTGGAAAAGCTCAGTAAAGTGGGCGTGTCCAGCTTGGTTTAGGTAGGAGTGTTGGGGGAGGGAAAGAGGGAAGGTTTTGCATAAAAATGGAAGTTTCCATTTGTGCACGCGCTGATTTTCACACAGAGGCACAACAAACACACAGACGCAGGGGAGAAAGACAGTGACTGTGTTTATATCGACATCAGTAATCGAATTATTTGCCAAATTATTAATTTGTCGACTTTAACGGCACTTTCTCTTTATTCTCGGATTGGCGTGGTGGGCAGGGCTTCTGTCTATGGTTTGGTGACTGTAGCTTTATTGCTAAATGGCTAACAGGTTTTTTTTAGAGAGAATAACTGTGTTTATGTGCTTTATGAAGGCTGATAAACAGCGTTGATTCGTTTGGAGCTGTATCTGAGTCCACTAGATTATTTCAAAGGGGCAGCAGCTCTGTGAGCTCATAAACTCCTCCAGAAACTGAACCTGGATGATGGAGGCTTTCAGTGGTGCTTCTGACTGAGCCGAGCCGAGTTTGATGAACTTGTCGGCAGGATTTTCCCCCGAGACACCAACAACAGGCGCTACGTCGTAATCACACCCCCACAAGAGCAAGCTCCTGATTGGTTAACGCGGCACGAATGTCCGCTGAAGCTCAGATTTTCAAACTGAAGCGATTCGCGCGAATTGCGAGTTAAGCGCGTCAAACGTGTGGCGCCATTCGCGCGTATCGCGCCGCAGGATGCCTATTCGCGCCTTTGCATTGACTTAACTTGTAAATCACTCGCGCTTGACGCGTCTGCTGTGAACGCAGCATAACAGGTACAAACAATCTTCGAAGCGATCATGAATATTAATGAAGTCGCGCCGCATACACAATAGATCACTCTGGTTGGTTCGAACCAAGTCTTTCTCATGAATTAATGCCACACACTCAGAGACATCACGATGCACTCGCCGGTACAGACGTCCACTCTCCATGCTGGAATACACGCATGGATCTCATTTGCGTGATGCAGCTTCAAAAATTCGTTTCAAACCGGAAGAACGAATTAGCTCGAAATAACGCAAAAACAACCAATTTTCACTCATTAGCGAGATATATGTGTCCTAATAGTGTTTATAGCAGCGTGGGACACAAATATGACTGTCAACAGCCCTAAATATGTGTTTTGGTGTTTCGTGCCCCTTTAATTGTAATTTTTAGTGTGCGGAAAAACCACCATGCAAGTACATACACACTTTAGGCTTAAACACACAAACGCACACCCTTATTTATCTTCATTCTTTCTTGCTTTGTCAATATATCGCCATGTATACTGTTTAATAATCAATTTAAACGATGTAAAAAAAATATGTCTGCAAAAAAAAAAGTACGGCTGCAGGCGCCACTGCCTCTCGCTTCATAATTCGTGCTCTCCAGAAATGTAGACAGGGGTACGTATCCACAATAGATCCACAGTAGATTTTAGCGATTTGAAAGTTTTTTTTTTCCAAAACCTTGGGAAACCGAATGTAAACCTTGAAACCGGATGTCGTCCCATGCCTCTTCAGGAAGAGTTTAGCCCTCAGTGTCTGTCATTGCTCCTCTGTTTCAGCCTGATGTTCTGGACTAACTGGAATGAACAGTCTCCCAGTATCATGCGCGCTCAGCTGTCCGGCTCCAATGTGATCGTGATCATCGGCAGTGAAATCCGCACTCCAAACGGCCTCGCCATCGACCACCGCGCAGAGAAACTGTATTTCTCAGACGCTACGCTGGATAAGATCGAGCGCTGCGAGTACGACGGCACGCACCGATACGTGAGTTACAGCTTACACCAGTCAATGTTCAACTGTGTTCAGAATTATTAGCTCTCCTGTTACGTTTGAACTGTTCAAGACACTAGTATTCAGCTTAAAGTGACTTTTAAAGGCTTAACTAGGGTAATTAGAATAATTAGCCAAGTCATTGTATAACAGTGGTTCGTTCTGGAGACAATCCAACACTAATATTGCTTAACTGAGCGTGTTTTGTGTGTGTTTTGCCTGTAGGTGGTCCTGAAGAACGAGCCGGTGCACCCCTTCGGTTTGGCCGTGTACGGAGACCACATCTTCTGGACAGACTGGGTGCGCAGAGCCGTCCTGCGAGCAGATAAATATGTAGGAGGAGACATGAAGGTGTTGAGAGCCGATATCCCTCAGCAGCCCATGGGGATCGTAGCTGTGGCCAACGACACAAACAGCTGTAAGTCAACCAGTGCTTTCATGTCAGCTCAAGTTCATTTATTTATAGAGCACATTTAGGTCACACTTTATAATAAGGTTTCATTAGTTAATGTCCATTCATTCATTCCTTCATTTTCTTTTTGGCTTATGCCTAGTTCAGTCTGAATGATTTTAGCCCCGATTTTGACTCGCCGACAGGTTTTGAGAATTCGCAGACAAATGCCTGAAATCACAGGCAAATCGGCGCTCGTTCACGCGAGTGACAATCACACAGTATGAACTATCAAAGACGGCATCTGAGAGATTCTCAGATGAGTCGCTGATGCCCGGGAGATATTTGGCGTGCTGAATATCTGGAGCTGTCTGCGACTTAAATCATGCTGTGTGAAATGAGTTTTGACTGAACATAACATCAGCGATCGCCTACAGCCAATGAGAGAGCAACATTCACTAGTGTGGGTGCCTGCAGGCCAGCGGGAGGTTGAGGAGAAGGTAAAAGCTCATCTTCAGTTTATTCGGACACAAGAAATGGAGGGAAAATGAGTGTAAATTTGGCATGAGCCCCCGTGTCTGTTTGACGTGTCATGTGAGCAATATTACAACCTAACCAGGTCAAAACTGCTAATTTCGTTTAAAGCCAGAGGAGCAAATATGCATTTTCTACCACATTAAAGGCTTTTTTCTCGTTATGTAGTTCATAACAAAAGATATACGACGTGTTTTGGGGTGTGGGACGTAGTTTGGACAAAGTTGTCGGCGATTCTTCCTATTTTGAAGTCATGCAGTGTGAAATTCCCTGTCGCTGGTCCATCTTGCAGTGTAAACAAAGCAGCGACAAAACACTAGCCCAGATAATCATGCAGTGTGAAAATATCTGTGACACAACTACTTTGAAAATCATGCAGTCTGAACTCGGCATTAGTCTCTATATTAATCTGGGGTTGCCACAGTGGAATGAACCGCCATTAGTTAATGTTAGTTGATGTAGTTACTTACATAAAATAATTATAAACAATACTTGTGACAGCATTTATTATTTGTAGTTTGGCATTTACTAATGCGTTATTGACATCCAAATACATGCTTGTTAACATTATTAATTCACCAGGAGTTAGCATGAACTAACCAACCCAGGCTCATTCTGAGAACGTGGTCCCGAGTACGTTTCTAGAGGCCGCTGAATATGTCCCAGGAGGTACGTCTTTTTGCACTTTTTGTTTTCGCGAATCCATGAGAGGTCGCTGTGTACGCTTTTTGAGATCTCAAATGTCTCTCGTAAGCGCCGTGCGCGCCTGCTGTTCTCGCGTAAACCCACTAGAGGGCGCTGTCGGCTGACTGTTTGTTTGACTGACTGACTGACTGACTGACTGACTGACCGACCAATCGACTCCTCTCTGCGTCTCAAGTCCACGACGAACACGGCGAGCTAACGGGACAAACCGGTTGCAGCAGGAAAGTCATCCACACGGAGGCTAGCGTAGCGGCTAGCGTAGCATTCGTTTAAAAAAATGAAGCGCAGCCATACATACCTCTAACTACATAATGTGCGGTCTCCAGAAACATCTGTGGGACTACGTTTTCAGAATGAGCCTGTGTTGCAACCAACAATGAATGACTCTATTTTTATTAACTAACTATAACTAATATTGTAAAAACTATAACATTATAAATGTTTGTTTATGTTAGTAAATACATTAACATTAACTAATACAACCTTACTGTAAAGTTTTACCCACATTTAAAACCGCCACAAATTAACAGTGAATCAGTTATTATGTATACCATTAGTATAATATTAATAAGCCAAATTATTTAAAAGTGATTTAAAAATAGATAGTGATGGTGCCATTGTAATCTGATAAGCCAGATCCAGAAGCCACAGAAAGCTCTGTATCCTCTACGTTTCAGTCTGGACTGAGGAACTGAAAGAAGATTTCAGCTCAAGCATGTAATGATGTGCCAAAAGTAATCTGGGATTGTCAGAGAAGCGAGAAGAACTCTATCCCGCTTTGGGAATGACACCGTCACACACAATCAATATCTTTCATCGTGCTCATCTGAGTGTGAAAGACACAATTCTCAACCCTCAGACCATAAACACAACATCTCTGCTGATCTCAGGACATCTCACTGCCCTCCCCAGCGAAACACTACTCTTTAATGTGTGCAGAATGGGGCTTTGCGTTGTCTTGTTGAGATATGCATGTGCGTCCCTGGAAAAGAATGCAGCATGTAGTGCTCCAATATCTCAATGTGCTTTCCAGCATTAATAGTGCATCACAGAAGGGCAGGTTACCTTTGCTACAGCACCGACGCAACCCCATACCATGACAGACCCTGGCCATAGCCGGCCCTCCCTATAAGCGAACTAAGCGGCTGCTTAGGGCCCCGCGGCCACTAGGGGGCCCCCCACGACCTACCATGTCCTTTGGTTCATTGCCTTCCCCATTTACATACCTGATTTATTTAGCAAATTGGACCGCGAAAATGAAACAAAACTAACTCTATTCTTCAGGCGTAGAGAAACACTGAAGGGAAAAATCACAACATTAATTTAGCAATTTAGCATTTAAGTGCTAATGATGATGTTAAAGACAATCTTGAAGCACATTTATCTAAAATAGACAATTACAGATTAATAAAAGTCGTCTACTTGTATGAAATATTTGATTTTTCCAGGTTTTACAGACCCGTGCTTTTAGTCTAAAACCAAGCGGCAACCTCCCGCTCTCCCTCGGGAAGCCAATACGGAAGTAACTGAAACTGCAATTCATCGAAATTCTGCTAGTCCTGGCTCCATAATAGAGCAAATCTCTAATTAGCCCACTGTTGAAATGGCCAACTTTACAGCAGAAAAAAAGGTGTTTACAGCCTGTAAATGTCACGTCACCTAAGCTGATTCCGGCTGATTAGACGCTGATCTCGGCATATTCATCGTATTTTTGTGTTGTTTTATGCGGCTTTACACAGTCAGTCGCCTTTTGGAATTATTTCCTACAATTATCAGATAATATGGCATGCTGTGTGCGCTTAATTGTGCTCACAAACCATTCACGTGGCCTCCGTTTCCCAGGTGAGTGAAATTATATACTTATACCATCTCTATATATGTAATTGCTTTATTTAGGATAATTTATGATTTATAATGTTCTTCAGAACTCTAATGCACTCCAGAATCTGACAGATTGATCAGCTGTAGGCTCTAGAACAGTCATCTGAAGCGTTGTCATACAGTGTTCTGCCTGGATTTCCTAAATAGCCCTGCATTTACTAACACAGACTATATCTGAAGTATTTGGATGTAATCCGCACTTTCTTCCTGTTGAAAAACGTCATAAGAACGATGTTAAGTGGCTTGATGTATTACAACAGTGTTTTCAACAGACTAAACACTTTATTTATATATTGTACAACCAAGCACGTGTGGTCAGAACACAAACGAGTCGCAGGTAATGAAATATTATGTGTTTCTCCCATAAGAAAGCTCTTAGCTAAATGCCAGCATGCGTCCTGTAGCTCCGCCTCTTTGCCCTTGTTTGGTATGCCTCGGTTGGTGCGATGACGTGTGAACAAAATGGCGACGGTTGGCCACGCCTACTAGTAGCTTCTTTTGGGTTCATCAGAAACCTGGGTGACGTCACAGATACTACGTCCATATTTTTTACAGTCTATGTCTAAAACACACTTTACTAAAACGCAATACTGAAGTGTCTTTCTCTGACATATTCTGCACACTGGTTATATTTTTCCTGAGACATGTTTATAAAAGGTACATTCTAATTGAATTAATTATAGTTTAATATAAGCTCTGGACCCTCATCTCAAATGTAAAGAACAGGGAAGGAGACTGAATTAGGGAATAATAAAGTTTGTGTTTGGGTATTACCATTAACACAGCATTTGTCACCTCCCTTTTTCTTATATATTTTTTACATTAATATTTTATTAATTATGGATCAATCTGTACATTAACGTTAATTTATTATTATTATTATTATTGAGTTTTTAATGAGTTCAGAATGTATATTTTATTATTAAGTAATGCATTTAATTCATTATTTTTCAGTGTCGTTTCATTGCAGGGTTTTTGCATTTGGAATTTATTAAAATAAATAAACAAATAAATAAATAAATAAAATAAAAATTAAAAACTATCTTTTATAGAATCTTCGATCTGTTTGCTAAATTAACAGAATATGTGTTAAACACTCCAGAAGGACGCTCAGTGGGAATCACTGCTCCCTTTATTTAATTCTTCATTGAAGCTGCTAGTGACAAAAACAGTGCAGCAAATCATTCAGACAGTTATTAAGTAGAGGAAATCTTTACTTTTCTGTCTCTGACTGTATTTAATAAGCAATATAATCATTGTGGGCTGTTTTGCAATGGCGATACAATTTAGAGCAAGGTAGGGCCCCAAAATTAATCTGCTTATGGCCCCCAAATGTACAGGGCCCGACCCTGGCTTTTGGATTTGTTGCTGGTATCAGTCTGGATGATCTTTTTCTTCTTTGGTCCAGAGCACACGGCGTGATGGACGGTAATCGCTCAACTAGTTTATTCCAATGAGGTGCGCTATTTGCAGTTAGCCTAAATCAGGGGTGTCCAAACTCGGTCCTGAAGGGTCGGTGTCCTGGAGAGTTTAGCTCCAGCCCTAATCAAACACACCTGAAGCAGCTAATCAAGCTCTTACTAGATATACTAGAAACTTCCTGGCAGGTGTGTTGAAGCAAGTTGGAGTTTGGACACCCCTGGCCTAAATAGACACTCCAAAATCGGCCTTTTTCCCCCCTCGCAGGGGCCCCAAGTGTGCAAAAACAAACCTGTGTTTGTGTGTGTGTGTGTGTGTGTGTGTGTTAGGTGAGTTTTCTCCATGCCGGGTGAATAATGGAGGCTGTCAGGATCTGTGTCTGCTCACTTCAGACGGCCGGGTGAACTGTAGCTGTCGTGGGGAGAGGAAACTGCTGGAGGACAACACGTGCATCGGTAAATCTGGATGACATATTAGTGAATCAATGCATCAGTGGTCAGTTTTAGGACAACACCTCATTCATGCATGTACATGAGGAGGTTGTGATGGTGTATCATGTTTGCAGAAGTGTGTGTGTGTGTGTTTTAACAGCCGTGATGTTGTGTTTCTCAGCTCAGAACACGTCCTGCAGCAGTATGGAGGATTTCGAGTGTGGGAATGGAGACTGTATTAAATACACGCTCACCTGTGACGGCATGGCCCACTGCAAAGACAAGTCTGATGAGAAACAGTCCTACTGCAGTGAGTGTGTGTGTGTGTGTTATTGATGGCTGGTGTTATGAAGTCCACGTGTCGCTCTGACTGTCTGTGTTTGTGTTCAGCTAACCGCGTGTGTAAGAAGGGCTACAAGCGCTGTGTGAACGGCCGGTGTGTTGGACATAACTCCTGGTGTAACGGGCGAGACGACTGCGGAGATAACTCTGATGAACTCTTCTGTAATGGTAAGAACATCTGATCATACACAGCATACACTACATGCTACTGTACTGCTGTGTTCAGCTGTCAGAGGGGGCGTGTTCAGCTGTCAGACAGGGTGTGATCAGCTCTCAGAAGGGGTGTGTTCAGCTGTCAGAGTGGGTGTGTTCTGTGGCAAGAATCGATACGTTCAGCAGTCGGGGGCGTGTTTATTTGTCAGAGTGGGCGTGTTCTGCTGTCAGACTGGGCGGATTCATTAGTCAGAGGGGGCGTGTTCAGCTTTCAAAGTGGGTGTTTTCAGCTGTCAGAGTGGGCGTGTTCATCTGTCAGAGGGGGCGTGTTCTGTGGCAAGAATTGATGCGTTCAGCAGTCGGGGGCATGTTTATTTGTCAGAGTGGGCGTGTTCATCTGTCAGAGTGGGCGTGTTCAGCTGTCAGAGAGGGCGTGTTCATCTG
>CAIGQQ010000641.1:1651317-1665660 GCA_903798035.1 Danio albolineatus
TTCCAACAGGGGAAATCAGCAGAAATCAAGAATTCATGGCTTTGCAATCAAACAATTGTCATTATAATGTAAGTAAAATGCCTGAAACAGCTAACAAACCCTAACAAACGCTCTTCTTCCTCAGGGTCTGAATAACGCCGTGGCGCTGGACTTCGACTACAGACAGCAGATGATCTACTGGACGGATGTGACCACTCAGGGCAGCATGATCCGACGCATGAACATCAACGGCAGCAACGTCCAGGTTAGCTGCATGTGATGCTAACCACCGGGTCAATCGGTGCTTTTTAGAATACTATCGGTTGGGTTTAGGGAAGGGGGAGGGTGGGTCAGTCGATCGGTCAGTCAGTCAGTCAAACAGTCGACAGCGGCCTCTGGTGGATTTTCGTGAGAACAGCAGGCGCGAACGGCACTCGCGAGAGACATTTGAGATCTGAAAAAGCGTACACAGCGGCCTCTCGTAGATTCTGCAAAAAAATTAACTCCCGGGCAGTGGTGGAAAGAGTACTGAAAAATCCTACTCAAGTAAAAGTACCATTACTTGCCCAAAAATGTAGTGCAAGTAGAGTAAAAGTATCTGTAGTAAATATTAGTCAAAGTATGAGTAAAAGTAGACCTTTTAGAAGTACTCAAGAGTAGTGAGTAGTGAGTATTATGCTGTAGAAAAGCTGATGCGTTTACAGAATGTTACGTTTACACATCCCTGCACAAACAACATGTAGTGTATTTAGGGATCTTCCTGTTTTCGTTCGTTCCTTCCAACCTTCCTTCAATTATTTGTTTGTTCTTCCTTCATTTATTCTTTTGTTCCCTCATTCCTTCGTTCACTTGTTCGTTCGTTCATATTTTTGTTCCTTCCTACATTAGGTCCTTTTGTTCATTCATTCATTCGTTCCTTCCTTTTTTTGTTCAGTCCTTCCTTGAATTCTTCCTTTATTTGTTTGGTCCTTTCTTCTTTCCTCCCTTCATTCGCTCATTCTTTCTTTCATATTTTTGTTCCTTTCTTCTTTAGGTCCTTTTGTTCGTTCATTCGTTCCTTCCTTTGTTCGTTTGTTCGCTCATTCTTTCTTTCATATTTTCGTTCCTTCCTTCATTAGGTCCTTGGTTCATTTGTTCGTTCGTTACTTTTTTCCTTCTTTATTTTGTTCAGTCCTTCCTTGAATTCTTCCTTCATTTGTTTGGTATTTCCTTCTTTCCTCCCTTCATTTGTTCGCTCATTCTTTCTTTCATATTTTTGTTCCTTCCTTCATTAGGTCCTTTGTTTATTCGTTCGTTTGTTCCTACTTTCCGTCCTTAGTTTGTTCAGTCCTTCCTTAAATCCGTCCTTCATTTAATGTGCTTCTTCGATCCTTTCTTCCATTCCTTGTTTGGTCCTTCCTTTATTTGGCCCTTCCCTCCATTCTTCATTCGTTCCATGTAGTGATAATTTAAGGCTGTTTGGTGATTTCAGTCCTCATCCAGTCGACATCCATCATTTTCAGTCACATGCAGTCTATAAACAGTCTCTGGATCATTGCGTGTGCAGATTTTGAACATCTTCTTGGACATTTTTAATGTTTCCCAAAGGTTTGCTGCGTTTATAAAGCGCCCATGTCTTGAGGTTGTTCAGTATGATGTGATTTACTTTCTATGTGTGATTTAATAGGACAGGAATCACAGGACTGATCTTTCTACTGTAGACAATGACCATAGACAAGACAGAAATACAGTAGTGACTGCAGGATGAAGGACAGTAGTGGAGGAAAAGCACTGATACTGCACTAAACATGTGCTCAAGGGGAAGGAAAAGCCCACATTTATAAAACTACTCAGTAAATTACAATTCCTGTGAAACACTACTCAATAACAGTAGTCTGAGTAATTGTAATGAGTTACTTTACACCACTGCTCCCGGGACATATTTGACGGTCTCCAGAAATGTATATAGAGGTGCATTTTCAGATTGAGCCTGGGTTGGTATTGTTACAATGCTAGTACAGTAGATAATTCCATCATAATTCCCCCTTTCGGTGATGTCAGCTGAAGTGTGTGTGTTTTTGTTCAGGTTCTGCACCGCACGTCTCTCAGTAACCCAGACGGTCTGGCTGTGGATTGGGTCGGGGGAAACCTGTACTGGTGTGATAAAGGACGGGACACTATAGAGGTGTCGAAGCTGAACGGAGCGTACAGGACTGTCCTGGTTAATTCGGGACTGAGGGAACCCCGAGCCGTCGCTGTGGACGTACGCAATGGGTAAATTAAAGAAACGCCTTCAGTTATTTCATACATTCCTTTATTAGGTGACAAAAATGGTTGCAGCTTCTGGTTCATGTGGACTTGCATTTGTGTGTGTCAGGTATCTGTACTGGTCAGACTGGGGGGATATTCCTCACATCGGCCGCATTGGGATGGACGGCACCAACAGAAGTGTGATCGTTCAGGACAAGATAACATGGCCCAACGGCCTGACTCTGGACTTTATCAATGACCGCATCTACTGGGCTGATGCCAGAGAAGATTACATCGAGTTCGCCAGCTTAGATGGAACCAACAGACACACAGGTGAGGAAAAACAGCAAATATATTAGCTGCGCTCTGAAGGTGTTGAACAGAAGCTACGTTTAAGAAGATGTTTAAAATTATCAAGTCATTCTGAACTTTAGCACTTCAGTGAACACTTTTAAGCAGATGTTTTAACATCTGATGTTAAAAACTAGCCTAGAGCTCCGCCTGCAGTAAAAACTAGCCTAGACTGATGATAAAAACTAGCCTAGAGCTTCGTCTGCAGTAAAAACTAGCCTAGGCTGATGATAAAAACTAGCCTAGAGCTCCGTCTGCAGTAAAAACTAGCCTAGGCTGATGTTAAAAACTAGCCTAGAGTGTCATTTGTTGTTAAACAGTAGACTAGAGCGCCATCTGCTGCAAAAAAAAAAAAAACAGCCTAGAGCACCGTTTGGTGTTAAAAACTAGCCTAGAGTGCCATCTGTTGTTAAACACTAGCCTAGAGCTCCATCTGCAGTAAAAACTAGCCTAGGCTGATGTAAAAAACTAGCCTAGAGCGCCATCTACTGTTATAAAACTAGCCTAGAGCGTTGTCTGATGTTAAAAAACTAGCCTAGAGCGCCATCTGATGTTAAAAGCTAGCCTAGAGCTCCTTCTGCATTAAAAACCAGCCTAGGCTGCTGTTAAAAACTAGCCTAGAGTGTCGTCTGCTGCAAAATCAGCCAAGAGCGCCGTCTGGTGTTAAAAATTTGCCTAGTCTTATGTTAAAAACTAGCCTAGAGCGCCATCTGCTGTTAAAATCTAGGCTAGAACACCGTCTGCTGTTAAAAACTCGCCTAGACTGTCGTCTGCTGTATAAAAACTATCATAGACTGACATCGGCTGTTAAAATATAGCCTAGGCTGATGTTAAAAACCAGCCTAGAGCGCCATCTGCTGTTTAAAACTAGCCTAGAACACCGTCTGCTGTTTAAAACCAGCCTAGAGCGCCGTCTGCTGTTAAAGCTGAGCCCAGAATCGATTCTAGGCATAATAGCAATGCATCTTTCAGCTCTAGTCTTGACGTGCGTTTGAGCAGAATTGTTTCTTGCTTGTTTTTTTTTTAAAGTTGTAATGTTAGTCGATTATTAACCAGTGTGTTTGTGCCGCAGTGTTGACTCAGGACATCCCGCACATCTTCGCCATGACTCTATTCGAGGAGTTCATCTACTGGACGGACTGGGAGACCAAGTCCATCAACAGAGCTCATAAAACACAGGGAACCAACAAGAGCATGTTGATCAGCACACTACATAGACCCATGGACATCCACATCTTCCACCCCTACAGACAGCCTGAAGGTCCGAAAACCACACACACACACACACACACACATGCACATGCTGTATAAAGCAATTAGTTTACCTTACTTAAAAAAGAGAGTAAACTTGTTTCCTTATAATTATTAAGTAATCAAACTATGCTCATAATTATGAAAGTTAGGTCAATGGGTTTACTGACTTTTCTTAAGTAAAATCAACTTGTAGTGTTCTGTAGGTTTCCATTGTTTTTATACATTTTATTGATAAATTAGAGGTTATTTAAATACATTCATAAATTTGATTCACTGAACCATGTACAGTGCATGCGGAAAGTATTCATAGCGCTTCACTTCTTCCACAATTTTTATGTTACAGCCTTATTCCAAAATAGATTAAATTCATTTACTTCCTCAACATTCTACACACAATCCCCCATAATGACAATGTGGAAAAGAGTTTTTGAAATTGTTGCAAACTTATTAAAAATAAACCCCTGAAGAATCCCATGTACATCAGTGTTCACAGCCTTTGCTCAATACTTTGTTGATGCACCTTTGGCAGCAATTACAGCCTCAAGTCTTTCTGAATATGATGCCACAAGCTTGGCACACCTGTCTTTGGGAATGTTTGCCCATTCCTCTTTGCAGGACCTCTCAAGCTCTATCAGGTTGGATGGGAAGCGACAGCCATTTTCAGATCTCTCCAGAAATGTTCAATAGGATTTAGGTCTGGGCTCTCGCTGGGCCACTCAAGGACATTCACAGAGTTGTCATGAAGCCACTCCACTGATATTTTGGCGGTGTGCTTTGGGTCATTGTCCTGCTGGAAGATGAACCGTCGCCCCAGTCTGAGGTGAAGAGCTCTCTGAAGCAGGTCTTGATTCAGGATGTCTCTGTACATCGCTGCATTCATCTTTCCCTCTATCCTGACTAGTCTTCCAGTTCCTGCTGCTGAAGAACATCCCCACAGCATGATTCTGCCACCACCATGCTTCACTATAGGGATGGTGTTAGTCTGGTGATGAGCGCTGCCTGCTTTTCTCCAAACGTAACGCCTGGCGTTCACTCCAAAGAGTTCAGTTTGAATCTCATCAGACCAGAGAGTTTAGTTTCTGATGGTCTGAGAGTCCTTCAGATGCCTTTTGGCAAACTCCAGGCTGAGGAGAGGCTTCAGTCTACCATACAGGCCTGATTGGTGGATTGCTGCACAGATGGTTGTCCTTCTGTAAGGTTCTTCTCTCTCCACTGAAGAACGCTGGAGCTCAGACAGAGTGACCATCGGGTTATTGATCACCTCCCTGACTAAGGCCCCGTTTACACTAGTGCGTTTTAGTTTTAAAACGGCGTTTTAGCATGAAAACGATCCACATCCACACTAGCGTTTCACCCAGCGTCTCTCAACAGATCTCCGTCCACACTACGCCACCAAAAATGTATATCACGTGACCATTCGCGCACTCTGGGCATGCGCGTTCAAGTATAAGCAGGAAGCATGTGTCTCGCTCGGCGTTTGGTTATTGTTAGTCAACAAACGCTGGTTGAACGATGAACGCGATGGCAAAGAAAGCAAGAGAGGTCTTTTTGAGGACAGACGACGAGGTCGAGTTGTTACTTAAAGTAACAAAAGAATATAAAACATCCATGGCTATCGAAAATACAGTGTTTACAGTGAAGGCTGGTCTGCCGTCTGCCGGTGACGTTATAGCAACGTGCGCTTGACGAATAAGGAAAGGATACGCAATGACCCAAAGCCCCAATCACGTATCAGATCTCAGCAGCCACGCCTCCGTTTTCAAAGGTATCCGTTTCCCTCCATCCACACTGAGACGCAGCAGCAGCGTTTTAGAATAAAAACGCTCTCTCCAGCGTTTTCAAAACGCTCTGTTTTCGCACCTCGAAAACTCCGGCGTAGTGTGGACGGATGGCGTAACCGTAGCAAAACTTTTGCGTTTTAAAACAAAAACGCACTGGTGTAAACGGGGCCTTAGGCACTTCTCCCCTGATCACTCAGCTTAGATGGCCGGCCAGCTCTAGGAAAAGTCCTGGTGGTTTATCATGTTCCACTTGCGGATGATGGAGGCCGCTGTGCTTGGAACTTTCAGAGCAGCAGAAATGTTTCTGTAACCTTTCCCAGCCTTGTGCCTGGAGACAATCCTGTCTCGGAGATCTACAGACAATTCCTTTGTCTTCTGGTTTGTGCTCTGACATGCACTGTCAACCCTGGGACCTTACATAGACAGGTGTATGCCTTTACAGATCATGTCCAATAATTACCACAGGTGAACTCCAATGAAGCTGCTGAAACATCTCCAGAATGACCAGTGGAGACAGAATAACCTGAGCTTAATGTAGAGCTGCACAGCAAAGGCAGTGAATACTGATGTACATTGATTCAGATGGTTTGCAATAGTATTTCTGTCTTGTTTTGTCCCCTGCCTGACTCTCTTTCTCTGTTTCTCTGTAGTGCCGAATCACCCATGTCAGACAGATAACGGCGGCTGCAGTAATCTGTGTCTGCTGTCTCCGGGCGGAGGCTATAAGTGTGCCTGTCCCACAAACTTCTACCTGGCCGCTGATGGGAAACAGTGCATGTCCAACTGCACCGCCAGCCAGGTCGGAACACCACCCTCGACCTTATGAGCTCCTAAAACACTCCGCTCCTCTTCTGAAACCCTCTCTCTCTCCTCAGTTTGTCTGCAAGAATGATAAGTGTATCCCGTTCTGGTGGAAGTGTGACACAGAGGACGACTGCGGAGACCGCTCTGACGAACCCGCTGACTGCCGTGAGTTCATTTTGATGTGTCTATCTGATAATATTTAACTATTGTTATTTAAAAGCAGGAGTTTAAATGCACATGCTGAGCTTCTTCTCTTCTAAAATGCTAATGATAAGGATAATGAAAAGATAAAGCGCAATTTAACCTCTTAAAGTCTAGTGCTATTTTGGGATTTCCGCCTGGATTTTGTCTACCTAATTTTAAAAGCTTCCCAAATCCACATGCAGAGGAGTAAATGCAAAAACGTGGTATCATTTTAAAGAAAACACTTTAAATTTTCCTAAAACACTGTTGAAAGTGATTAAAGTAATTGTATATGTTGTCTGTGTTATCATAAACACTTTAAAAAAGAGGTGCTTTCTGTATTTTTTCTTTATAAACTCAAATTTAAAAGAGTACATTTTAGGTTCTGTGTGGTCTAGGTTGCTGTAATTAATTTTTGGTGGTTCCTGCACATGTCAGTAATCATAAGAAAAAAGAAAAATGCCTCTATCATAATCTATGCAAAAGTTATTGTATTCCAACTGATGAGAGGTGCTATACCTTTTTTTATGTAATTTCCGCCTACCAAACTTTGAAAGTCTTCCATATCCAAATGCAGTGGTATAAATGACCAAGTCCAGTGTTATTGGACAGAAAACTATTTGAATTTACAAAAGAAACTGCTGAAAGTAATAAATTATATTTGTTATGTTTTCTGTTTTATGATGAACCACTTCAACATTGGGCGCTTTTTTATTTTTTGTTCTAAAATGCTTTTTTGAAATTGTGTAGATAATCCCATAAGAGAATAAGACAACTGCAGACAGTTCTGCTTGAAACCAGCAGATAGCAGCAAACACTAGGAATTTTTTTTTGTCTCTACCATAGAGTATGCAAAAGTTATTGTAATTCAACTGAATATTGGGAAAATATGGCATGCGGATAGACTATTGTTTTCATATTTTCACGATCTTTGGTTTGATCAAACATAATTCACTGTGTTTTGACCACATTATACATATAAAAGGAATACTTATGCACATCACCTCAAAAACAGCGGAGAAATGGCCTGTTTTGAAGCACTCAGCATAAGGTAAGAGATGATGTAGCATTTGTGGCTTTCTGTGCGATCTGGGGCTGCTTATTGATCATAAATATAATATGAAATAGAATATAAATAGAATATAATTCACATAAAGGAATGCTAGAATCGTACAAGGACGGGCAAGAGCTTTTATTTGAGCTATGACTTGTACATGTGTGTCATATATGAAGCATATAAAAATAGGAAAATGACAGCTCGGGTATCCAGTATTTTGTTGTGTAATTAAATGTTAATAACTTTTGTACAGTAAAATAAAAACCTAAGTGACGCATATGTGCATAAAATATAGCTTCTACGCTTTCAAACGGAACCACGCACCTTTAAAAATGAAAGTGAAACTGATGACTTCATAGGACCCGGTACCGGGTCCGCAGAGTTTAAGAGGTTAAGAGCCCCGACCGGCCACCAGTCGGATGCCGTGACTTGATTTTACAGTATTTAGAGTGCAGAGTGAACAGACCTGTCATAAGTGTGTTATAAGCATGTGTTTGTCTCCACAGCGGACTTCAAGTGCAGACCGGGTCAGTTCCAGTGTGGGACGGGCATCTGTACAAACCCAGCATACATCTGTGACGGAGACAACGACTGCCAGGACAACTCTGATGAGGCCAACTGCGGTAATACTCGCTAGAAAACTGCAAATAAAGGCTTCCTCTTCTGGGAACTTTGATGCTGTGTCAAATATCGATGCTATGGGTACACTTTTGATTCGAGGAAGTCCTAAAGCACATGTGAAATCACTCTAGTGTAATTGGTGGGACGTCAACACGATGACTGAGCTGATTCTTTTCAGTAGACTTGTTGAATCAGTTGCCCAAATTGCACTGAATGATTCGTTCATGAACTGGACTGATGCATTTGTTTTGACTTGTGTGTGTGTGTGTGTGTGTTTCAGATATCCACGTTTGTTTACCCAGCCAGTTTAAGTGCACCAACCCCAGCCGCTGTATTCCTGGAATCTTCCGCTGTAACGGTCAGGATAACTGTGGTGAAGGAGAGGATGAGAAGGACTGCCGTGAGTTACTCAAATGCTGCTGTCGTCGGCTATGTTCACACAGAAACGACTATCCACACACGTATCATCCAAGAAATGTCTGTGTTGACATGAACACTGTGATAAAGCAGCGTCGTACATACAGGGGTCGGACAAATGAAGCTGAAACACCGGGCTGTAGAGCACAATAACTCAGTATGGTGCAAGGTCTCCTTTTGCAGCCAATACAGCATCAGTTGGTCTTGGGAATGACATATACAAGTCCTGCACAGTGGCCAGAGGGATTTTGGCCAGGTCACCACACTGACTCTTGACTCGCTCCTCCAAAACACCCCAAAGTGCTCAATAATGTTTAGATCTGGGTACTGTGCAGGCCATGGGAGATGTTCAACTTCACTTACATGTTCATTAAACCACTCAGTCACCAGGCTTGCTGTATGTATTGGTGCATTATCATCCTGATAGACAGCACCGCCTTCAGGATACGATGTTTGACCCACTGGGTCACATGGTCCTCCAGAAGCGGTCGATAGTCCTTGGCTAGTATACACTTGTTAAGTGTGAGGTCATTGCGAAGTGGCTTCCGGGTCCAATCGCTTTATTAAACTGCATGAGGAGACTCAACCAATGCTACTAATAAACATTTACGAAGCGCTGTAATAATCTTGAAAGTCAGGATTGCAGTATATATGTAACCCACCGGTACCACCGCACCCAACCCGGAATACTGTATATCAATGCCTAATATCCGATTAGCAAAAAGTGAATAATATTTTATAAATTGTTAAAATGTTGGTGTTTGTGATGCAGTAAGTCCAGAGACTGTTATGCACACCTTAATTTTAATAAAGTTCACTTTAATGTGTGATATGACTGAAAAAGGTCGTCAAAAACGATATTTTCTCAATTCAAATGAGTAGCGGGTTGGACCCGGAAACGGTATTTCATACGTCACAACTTCACAAGCGGATTAGGTCTAGGGCAGTGGTCCTCAAACTTTTTTCTCTCCAAGTACCACCATAATGACCAGTATTGAAATATAGTAGCGTAGTAGGTGTAATTAAGCAGCTACAGCACTGCACAGCTCAAAAACATCGCAGATTAATTCTTAATATTATGAATATTTATTATTATTATTATTATTTATCAGCCACTTTAAACATTCTAAATAGTTTGAACAGAGAAATTAGAATTTAGATCTGCTCACTGCGCATTAAAGTAGGCTTTGTGTTTCAGAAAATTAAACTAGTGATTAAACTATACCCGTCAACATTGGGATATAAAAATACGGGATACACTCCCAACAACCGTTACAAATACATCAAATGAAACAATACATAACAAACATTAGAAAATAAAATAAAAGGTTTAGCCTAATAAAATCACTGATCACATCTGTGTTATCGTACACATCAAAGGGTTAAAAGAGTGTTCATTTTTTTAACTTGAATTATTCAGCAATTCCTCTGCGTACCATTAGAAGTAAGCCTGCGTACCACTACTGGTACACGTACCACAGTTTAAGAACCAATGGGCTAGGGAATGCCATGATATTTTGGCCCAAACCATCACTGATCCCCCCCCCCCAGTGTCCCCCCCACCCCGCCCCCCCACATGCTTCACTCTGAGCATCAACAGACTGGATGCGACACTTCTTTGGGGCTTCTCCACACCTTAACTCTCTCAGATGTAGGAAAGACAATGAAGGTGGACTGAAGGTGTCAAGATTTTTAGTGCTGGCACCATTGAAATCAACATTTAGCATTGGTCACCAGGCTGGTCAAATTTAGTCATGAAACAAACAACAGTAAATTGGCCAGTGTTTCAGTTTCATTATCCAACACCTGTATATCATTCCCAGCTGTATGTGGCGCTGTAAACAAAACACAGAGCTGCAGAAAACACTAGATTTATTGAACAATACAGTTAGCACACACATGAATGGTGGATTACAAACGGGATCGTTGGCCCTCCAGAGGACTTAAAACAAGACAAATTATCTGCCAATAGGGGAAGAAAAAGAATCTTGATTTTGCTTTGACGTAAGTTTATTTTTTATACCACATTGGCAGATTATTTAGCTTGTTTTAATGAAAAACTCACTTCGTTTTGACTCATTATTTCTGAAAACACTACAAAGTGTTTTGCTTCTCTTGAAAATGTTCTTGATTTAAGAGTTTTTGGATATTTTGACTAAAATCAAGACGGAAATTTTCTGTAAGAGATGTTTTGTTTTGTTTTGCTTTGCTGTGTAATGCTAGTTTACAGTGTTAAGTATTTGACCATATATTTGTAATAGTCTATATTTAGGAACATACACATGTTCTGGTTGAGTGTGGGGTAATTGTTGTGACTGTGGTGTGTGTTTGTGTGTAGCGGAGGTGACGTGTGCACCAAACCAGTTCCAGTGTACAGTAACCAAGCGCTGTATCCCTCGAGTGTGGGTCTGTGACCGAGACAACGACTGCGTGGATGGATCTGATGAACCCGCCAACTGCAGTAAGACAAAAAGACCCATCAACACACTTTATGTCTTTAGGGTCAATGTAGGAATAGTTATTAGCATTTTGCAGAGTTTCTTGTGGTCACAAGGTGGCGCTGCTCTGAAGCTTTCAGAGCACTTTCGGGGCATGGTGTCGAAGATGCGCACCAATTTTAAGGATAATACCTGAATGCGTTTGTAAAATATAGCTTTTTTTGACTAAATTAAACATGGACGACTCCCAAAATGGGAAAATTGGGGTCAAAAATATCATATTATGATATCTCGATATACTATATACATCATGATATAGTACATATTTGTAAATTCAATCAATTAATAATTTATATATGTTGACCAAATGTAAATGACTATTTATTTTTTACATTTTCCTCACTTTATATGTAACTTCTAGGCAAATGTTTGATTAAAGTATGTAGAAATATAAATATAATATTAATTAAATATGAAATACTTTTCAAAAACTAATAATTACAGGTCCAACATAGCAAAAATGTATTTAACCGCTTTATAAAATGCAAAATGTAAACATTGTATTTTCAAGATGGCAGCTTTCTGACGATGCCTTGATTCATGTTTGCGTTTGCATCTTATTGATTCGGATATTGAGCTTATATAAATTATAAAAAAGTATTACTGTAAACAATGTATTTCGTGACACCATGAAATAAAACACAGCACATAATATCAGTCTTTTTGGGCTCTATTTTATTGGTCTAGGTCAGGGATGTCAAACTCAGTTCCTGGAGGGCCGCAGCCCTGCACAGTTTAGCTCCAACCCTGCTTCAACACACTTACTGGTAGGTTTCAAACAAGCCTGAAGGACTCCATTAGTTTTATCAGGTGTGTTTAATTAGGGTTGGAATTAAACTGTGCAGGGCTGCAGCCCTTTAGGAACTGAGTTTGACATCCCCGATCTAGGTGCTAGTCTAAAGCTGGTGGCGCAAAAGCATTAAGGGCATGTCTGAATCCACTTTTGCTATTGTAAGGATGGGTCAATACACTCTGCGCCGCTGCACCTGGTCTAACAGGGCTGTGCTTATTCTCTTAATGAGTTCTGGGTGTGTTTTGAGCGTAATGTGCATTAAACCAATCAGAGTCTCATCTCTCATTCCCTTTAAGAGTCAGTTGAGTCGCTCCATGGTGCATTTGCTATTTACAGACTTTGTAAGTGTAAAAGCTGAATGCTTCACTAGCGAGAAAACAGTTAAACAGAGCATCTGCAGCGCGAGGATAAAGAACGAGCCTCCTCCATTCAGCATCTTTACTTTCTCTTTACTCTTTACTTTACTCCTTTACTTTGGTGGAGTGAGGAAATGGTGGTGTGTGTGTGTGTGTGTGTGTGTGTGTGTGCAGCTCAGATGACGTGTGGTGTGGATGAGTTTCGCTGTAAGGACTCGGGGCGCTGTATTCCTGCACGCTGGAAGTGTGACGGAGAAGACGACTGCGGAGACTCTTCAGACGAGCCCAAAGAGGAGTGCGGTGCGGACGTACAACATCTGAATAAATATATAGTTCTTATCCAATAATCATAATACTTTTTCCTAAATGTAAAAACTTTAAAATGTGATTTAAAAACTTACAGTAGTTTAAATTGTTATTAAAAGTTAGTTTTTGTTGCTTTTTTTAAAGTGTGATTAAAACCGATGGTAGCTTTGCTTGATAAAATGCTTATTTACTTATTTATTTTTAATTATTTTGCTTAATATTTTAGGTTATCAAAATTAAAAATAGTTTTATTAATTATTATTAAAATGTTTACATTTAATTTGACATTATTTTGCTTAATTTTTCATGGTTTTAAAAACTACTAGAGATGTTTTATTTAATTTTGACTGATAATTTTGATCAATATTTTTATTATTATTATTATTATTAATTTATTATTATTATTGTTATTATTATTATTGTTGTTGTTATTATTGCTAATATGTTATTATTTTTATATTATTTTTATATTATTATTATTATTATTATTATTATTATTAATGTTATTATTATTAATATTATTATCATTATTATCATTATTATTATTATTATTATTATTATTATTTTATTATTTTGTTATATTATTATTTTATTATTATTATTATTTATATATATATATATATGTTTATATATTATATATGTATATATTTTTTTGTTTTTTGCTTAATTTCTTTTCATGTAATTAAACATTGGTTTATATATAAAAATCTGTATATATGAAATGAACATTTATAATTATTTGATTACAAATAAAAAGCTAATATTTGAAATATTAAAATAGTGTTTTATTCACAGGATTTCAGTTCATATTTTACATTAAAACATCAATTGTACATGTCTAACTCTTACTTTTAACAAGTATTAAATGTAATTAAAATGTATCATCGTTTTAATAAATAGTCAGATTTATTTAAAAGATCATTTTAAACGCAAGGGAAATTAAAAGTCTGTTTAGCTCCGAGATGTTTTTACATTTCACTGTATTAATTATAACAACATTAATCCTGTGACTGCAGATGAGCGGACGTGTGAGCCGTATCAGTTCCGCTGTAAAAACAACCGCTGTGTTCCCGGCCGCTGGCAGTGTGACTACGACAATGACTGTGGAGACAATTCAGATGAGGACAAGTGTGGTAGGAGGAAACTCACACACACACACACACGCTTTATTTACATCCAGACAGAACACAGAGATATCAGTGCGTTCACCTGATCACTGTCATTCTCATTGATTCTTCATGAACACGTTATTAAAGTGCCACCGTTCTGCTTCTTCAGATGTGACCAGGTTTATAGTGTGTAATGATGCTGTTTGTGGATGTAAAAGCTCAGATGAATGAGTTTAAAAGACACAAGAGATTCTGAACCGCCTAGAAATTAGTTATCAGTAATTCCAGCTTCGTTTCCTGCACAAACCTACATAGATGTGTTATAAATGTGCTTAATGCCAGTCTGTGGTCTATGATGTATGTATGTATGTACTATGTAGATGTAGAGATGTTGTTTTTTGCTGCCAAGGAAAATCAGGCTGATATTCAGAGAGTGTAATTGGTTTATTGGTTTTGACCAATGCCTATTTAGTGGGCCATTTGACCATTCAGCAGGGTTAAGTGGATCTTTTGATCTGAGTTGAGACATTAGACTAGTCAGAGCAGAGTCAATACATCGGACCAATCAGAGTAGGGTTAAGCAGGACATCTGACCAATCAGAGCA